>JAWNOS010000467.1:0-33309 GCA_035045845.1 Drosophila buzzatii
ATGTTTTAATATTTTTTTTTTTTATACCCTGAACCCATTGAAAATGGGAATTCAGGGTATAATGGTTTTGTGAAAATGTATGTAACAGGCAGAAGGAGACGTCGCAGACCCCATAAAGTATATATATATTCTTGATCAGCATAAAAAAATAAGTTGATTGAGCCCTGTCCGTCTGTCCGTCCGTCCGTCCGTCCGTCCGTCCGTCCGTCCGTATGAACGTCGAGATTTCGGAAACTACAAGAGCTAGAGAGCTGAAATTTCACATAAACACTCATATGTTAGCTACGCAGTACGAGTTTATTTTGTTTTTTCGATAACTCATCCCATTTCCAAATTATCGATAAAAAATCGAAAATTCGTTTCAATTTTTTATGTTTTTTGAGCATAACTTCTACACCGTTTTAGCTAAAGACGATGACGATGACGACGATAAAGACGATAAAGAAGATGAATACGCAGATTATGTTATTTTTGGATTTTGGATGCCACGCCCCCTTCGCCCACAATTTGCAAAAAACGCATTTCAAATACTAGAGACTTGAAATTTGGCACATAGATACATTTAGATTTTCTTAATCTACTCTGAAAATTTCATCAAGATCATGCATCTAGAAATTGAGTTATAAGTGTTCAAAGTATAGCCCAACCCACCCCCAAGCCACGGCAGCAACTGCGCGGTTAGCAGAGCGCGCGCCTATACGTGCGTAAAGAAGAAGAGTATCACCTTTTTTGGGTTCAGGGTATCTCGTAGTCGAGCCGTCTCGACTAGAGCCTTCTTACTTGTTTTTTTTTTTTTGGCTATACAAATATAACAGAATTTTCTAATAAAAAATATTTAATTTAATTTAATTTTTTAATAAATAAATTTTTTATTTAATTTGAATACAATACTGTCATTCTCATGCCAAACCCTACTCTAACGTTTTCTTTCCATATCGATTCTCATACAGGGTATCTCTGCACTCATCACTTTCCTTCTCATGCACACCTATTTAAATTTTTTTTATAAATTGCTTGCGCTCAAAGTTTCTAATGAGCCCATTTTTGGCAGCTTTCTATAAATATATGGCCCTTGCTTCAGCTTCTGTTTTGGCTTCTGCTGCTTCTGCCTCTTGCTGGCTGAAGTTCGAACCCTCGTTCGAACCCACGTTCGTACCTTCGTATCTGTGCTGCCGCAAAATTGTCGCCAATTAATTTGTTTATAAATTTGTTTCGCCGCTAATTACCGGAAAGCGTTTATTTTAATAAATGTTCATGCAATTATTTACAATGTTTATGTTAGCATTGAAATATTTCATAATTACTAAATCTCAATTGCTAATTGCTAAAATTTTACGTAAATTGCATTAATAATTTTAACAATTTAATTTACGCCACGTCGCATAATTATCATTTACAATTTTATTGATTTCATTGCATGTGTGTGTATGAAAAATAGATTGCAAGAAATACAAAAAAATAAATAAATGAGTATGTAAATAAATAAAAATATGTAAAGGTAAATATATAAAAATTTAAAAATAAATAAATAAATAAAAGTATATAAAAGGTAAATAAATATAAGAAAAAAATATATAAATATATAGATAAATATATGTGTAAGAAATAAATAAAAAAAATAATATTTTGTTATTTAAATAAATGAATAAACCATATTATCTAAATTTAAAAATATTTGAATAAAAAAATGACCAAAAAAATTAAAATAAATAAAATACGTAGTGCAAGTATTTTTTTTTAAGGTATAAGCCATATTATATTTCACTTTATTAAATTTGTATGTAAAAGAACGCTCGAAATGCATTTTTTTGCTCTGCTTCAAGATTTAGTTATTATTAAAAAAAAAAAACAATTCCCAATAATTTTATGGTAAATATACAATTTCATTGCATTAAATCATGTATACAAAAAAAAAAAAAAAAAAAATTAAATAAAATAATAAGAATAATAAAATAAAAAAATGAATAAACAAATATTTAATGAAAACAAAAAAAAATAATAATAATAGAATAATAAAAAAAAGTAAATTAATAAATAAATAAAAAATAAAATAAAAAAATAAAAAATAAACAAACATTTAATGCATAAAATAGTTTGATATAAATTAATCTTGCTTTTCATTTAATTTGCATCAAATCTAGTATAGTATATAAAATGCATTTCTTTTGTATTAGTTTAATTTGAATGCTTTGTGGCCTGCGATTTAAATGCATAAATCCACTTATCAACTCGAATTTAGCTGCAACACATATCAAAGAGATGCAAGAGTGAAAAAATAATTGCAAATTAATTAACGATTTATTTGATAGGCCACTTTATAAAATGCAATTGCAAAAGGCATAATTTAAAAAAAAAAAAAAGAAATATAAAAAAAATTAAATGCCCACTTGACGTCGACTCTTGTATAATTCATTTCTAATTTGTCTGTAGCTGTATTTCATTGCAATTCATTTTAATTGATAGAAAAACAGCAGCAAAATAATAAATAAATAAACATAAATGCTGTTCGCTCAATTATGTATACGCCATGAGGTGCACGGCACGCACATTAAATTTTTAAATACGCGTGGCACATGACACATGGGTGCAGCATGCCACATTATTAATGCATAATTTCATAATAAAATTGCTAGAGAAACAAGTGAGAGTGCTGGCAGTGGGTAGTGTGCACGATGAGCAGATATATCCAATCGTTGGATGCAATGAATATACATAAAATATATATAGAAATATTCTATTTATTAAATATTTTTTCTATAAAACAAAATATATACGATTTTTTCCGATTCAATGAAAATAAGAATTATTGAAATTCATTTCATTTCAAACGTTAGATAATTAAAAATAATAAATGTAAATCAAATGAAAATTTATAAATAATAATTTGAAATAATTAGTATATATTTATTTATTTATTATTATTATATATAGATTATATATATTATTTATTATTATGATATAGATTCTATAAATTATTTATTTATTTATTATTATTATTATTATTATTTTTTTTAATATAAAAAGTTCCATACTGAATCTTATGAACAGAAAATATTTTCTGTGAATATTTTCAATCTATTTTTTTTTTTTTATTATAAATTTTTATTTATTTTTTGATATTGATGTTCAATGATGGCATGTGAATATAAAAAAGTTTGGTCAATTTCTAAGATTTGCATGCCTGGAGCCATATTTCAGTCTTGTTCAGTCAGCAACTAAACAATAGTGTGGAGTATACCCATTGCAAACAATCAACAGGGTATACAAAAAGACGCATTTAGCGGGATTTCACTTTCATTTTAATTGACAGTGCAAAGAAAATGTTTCAATTACAACGCTTATATCAATTTAGTTAGCGGAGCAAAAATATGGTTAACATTGCCAACGCACACACTTAAATCGAATGGAAAACAAAAGTAAATATGCATTAGGCATATTTTTGTAAATAACATTTGCACTGGCACTCGAATCAATATTTGTGCACTTAATTCAAATGATTTGCACACGCTCTAAATACGCATATCCAAATTGAATGTCAAATGCAAAAATATATTTTAATTAGGCAAATATGGAAAAGCGCGACGAAGCCCAGTAAAACATTTGTTGACTTTTGTTTATTTATTTATCATTTTGCTTATTTGCTTTGCAGCTAATAAATGCAGAAAAAATTGTTGTCTGCTAAGCAAATGACGAACTTGAACAATTTGAAGCGGTGGCTAATTAATTTTAATTAATTTTTTTGATTTTTACGTGTAGCTAAAAATGCGGTCAGTAGGAGTGAGAGTGAGAGAGCAGAAAATGATTAAATGTAAGGGTAGGGTAGGGTAAGGTAAGGTAAGAGAAATGTAAAAAAAAAAAAATCATTTCATTAACACATACTACATACATCATCACCATGAAAATATCATCATAATAACCATTTGTATTTATTTATTAATATTTGGAAAAATGCCGTTGAATCTTTCAATTTATTATTATTCTTCCTCATCGTCTGTATTATGAATAAAAATCCAGCCGAGAATTACAATAGAACCACAGGCAAGAAACATTATTATTATATAATTTTTTAACATTTCTCAAACTAATTTTCTCAATTAATTTTCCTCCTCCTTCAAGAGCAGTTGAATCAATCTAACTTTATATTGAGTAAAAGAATCATATTTATTAATATTTTATGTTTAAGTTTTAATAAAAAATAAATAAAAATATATGTAATAAAAAAATTCCATCATTCAATTTATACTCCATCCAAAATCTTTCATCATGAATCAAATGATAAATATATTATTTTATTTTGAATAAATTTCAAAAATCCATTTTGTTTTGGTCATTTCACTTGAAGTCTTTTAATTTAACTCAACACTAAACTCTTCATCAAGAGCTATTTATTTTTAATATATTTCTAAAAATTAATTTTTTAATTTCTCCAAAATATGCAAAAATATCCTATTTGTTGTACTCCATTCGACACTTTTCCAGTATGAAATGGTTATATTTTATTTTTAATAAATTTAAAAAAATTCATTTATTTTTTATACTCCATGAGCCAAGATTCATAATTATTATTATTTTATTTTTAATAAATGAAAATTCATTTTCTTCCAAAAAGTGCACTTGAAGTCTTTGAATCTCTTATGCTCCACACCAAACTCTTCATCATAAGTCACAGCCCAGCCAAGAATAATTATTATTATTAGTATTTTATTTTGATTTTGTTTTTAATAAATTTCTAAAAATCCAATTTCCTCTCCGAAATTGCAGTTGAAGTCTATCATTAATAGTCCACCCATATATATACGCATATTTTTATCCCAGCTAATTTCCGCTATTTTCCGTACAAATGATGTTCCACTTGGCTGTCTATGAAATGGCGGCTTAACATATTTAGCTTTTGCTTATAAAATTGCCGCTTGTGCACGCTGCGTATGCTTAATATGAAAGTGTTCGCTGCTCGCCAAGCAGCGCAAAATGTGGCATGATCCATGCAGCGCCGATTCGGCAATTAGACGTGGTTAGGAAGCCAGCACAAATTTGACAAATGATGCATGTTAATGCCACTGACATCACGTTATGAAGGCCAGGGTCCAGCAGCTAGCGATATTGATGCATGAGAAAGCTGCTGTTGCAGCAGCCGTTGCAGTTGCGTTTGCATTGACATTGATACGCTTAATGAAGTGATGTTGATGTATGTGCATAGAAGTTCAACTCTTGCTCTCTCTCGCTCTCTCTCTCTCTCTCCCTTAGGCGCCCGCACAAAAGGCGCAAAATCTGAAGTTGAGGCCTGACTGCTGAATCATTTAACGTTTGGCTTAAGCCGCTTTCATGACCTACAACAATGCAAATTTTGCTGCTGCTGCTACTGCTGCCCGCAGCCGCCTGTCAAATCAGTTAAACTGCGGGGCCAGCCATAGGGGGTCGTGGCAGGACTCCGCTAAGCCAAAAGCCTTGCCAATCCTTAGCTAATGCCAATAAGCCAAAGCCATGTGCCGGCTGGTTGCGCGACAAGGGAGCAACCACCTAACCAAGCCTCACTCACGCCCAACACGCCTTCATCAAAGTCTCCTGTCACCACACACACACACACACGGCACACACAGACACACACGGGCGCACAACAGTCACACACACTCACGCATAGCTAACGAAATTGACCGCAACATTATTCGTATGAATGTTGCATGCGAAACCATATCCAGGGAGAGGTTAAGCAGAGGGAGAGAGTGTGAGTGTGAGTGAAGTGTAAACAGCGACGAGAGCTGGAATTGGGAATGGACATGGGGAATGGGCATGCGGAGCCTTGACATTTCAGTAGGTAGCTTAATGCCTTGGTCCATGTGCGTGCCATGACGCTTGACAGAGTTAACATTTTAATTGCCATGAAATATTCAGTGATGCGTTGTGCGCTACATGAAAATAGTTTTTGCATGTTCTCCCTTTGCAAAAAAAAAAAAGATGAGAAGCATACAAACACGATGCGACGAGGGTGGCTTGAAAAGTAAGCAGGAAAAGGAGTTCATTGAAAAGGGTTATAAGAAGTGATAAGAAGTAAGCCAGCAGAGCGCAGATAAAATTTTAAATTAAATTTATAATATTTTTGGCTTACATTTAAAATGTGTATTACTGTTAAAATAAATGTTAAATAAATGTAAATAAAGTAAATAAAATGTAAATAAAATAAAGATAAAAATGTATACAAATAAATAGAAAGAACAAAGGAATTAGAGTTGAAATTATATAAAGAACTGCAAGACTATAATCGTTAATAGTTAAGGAGCCCGATGTGGCTCTGTGGGAAGGCATGTGGCCTGGGAACTTGAGAGCTCCAAATTCAAATACACAAAAATCCTAGCATGTCCTGAAATTTGGGAATTGTTGTCGGGTAGTTGGATTTTAAAATTGGAGGTCAGACAGCTGGAAAGGTGTATGTGAAATTAGGTGTTTGTGTAAGAGGTGAAAATTTGACATGATGTTAAAATCTTGCATGTCATAGGAATGTTAAATAAAATTTAAAATTATTTTATTTTTTATTTTTGTTAATTTTAGGAATGCTAAATAAAATTTAAAATTATTTTATTTTTTATTTTTGTTAATTTTTTTAAATATTTTTTTTATTTTTTTATTTATTTTTATTTTTATTTAATTTTTTTATTTTTTATTTTTAATTTTATTTATTTTATTTTTTATTTTATTTTTTTAATTTTTAATTTTATTAATTTTATTTTTTTGTAAGCTGTCAAAACTACGTTAGTTTTGTCGTCCTGTAGAAAAGTTTTTTTTTTTTTAATATTTTTGTAAGTCGTGATGGAGAAGAAAACTGAGAGTAAAGGTAAAGAAATGATGAGATTGATTTATAAATTATAATCTACAGAAAAAATGACAATTAGCAAATGCAAACACAAATATATTCATTAGCTTTAATTTCTTCTAATTGATTTTATTTAATTTTATTTTAAGTTTTTTGTTATAATTATTTATATATTTATTGCAACTTTTGTTATGGTCTCTATAGCGCATGTTTATTTTATTATTATTTATTATTATACTATTTATTATTATATTGAAAATTTAACATTAGGATATAGTTTTGCAGCCCTAGTTAACAATCAGTTGTGTATATAACATGTTTACTGCTTTTGTTCTGCCTAATTGAACAAAAGCAGTAAACATGTTATATACACAACTGATTGATAGACAGGACTGCAAAATATATCCTAATGTTAAATTTTAAGCTATTGTCAATTACATAATATAATAATAAATAATAATAAAATAAACATGCTCTAAAGAGTCCATGACAAAAGCTGCAATAAATAAATAAATAATTATAAAAATAAAATAAAATGAATTAGTAGAAATTAAAGCTCAAATTTGTTATCTTCGCATAAAAATATATTATTTTATACCTATTTCGATTTGTATGCTTTTGTGTATTCACTTGCATTTTTTTTAACAAATTCAATTCACTGCTCTAGCCAGCTTAACTTTGCTGACTCCCCTCGCTAGCACCATTTTATTATTTTTGGTAACCGCCCATTAACTATTAACTAAGGGACAATAGTCCATAAACATGTTGAGAGTGGCAACTGCAATAGCAGCTCTTTAAACCGTTTAAAAGTTAAGGCACGCCGAGATACTAGATTGTGTGTGTGTGTGAGGTTCCTTTCCCCATCAGCCAGGACCACAAACAGGACTCTCAACTCAACTAGATATTTCCGTGAATTTCTTGGGCTGCCTGTTAATGTTTATGGCTGCGACTGCTTTGTTTGTCAAGCGATTAAGTTGTAATTATGCGTTGCTACGTGTCCGTTGCCCCAAAAACTTGCGACTCCTGGCGAAACAATTTCTTCTATATATATACAACTTTTTTCTCTTTTTGCGGTTCCCCAAGGATCTGATAGCCGATTATGGTTAGCATTGCCTAATGAGTTGACATTAAAACGTGGGCGTGGCCTTCAGGCAGCTTAAAGGTCGCCAGATAAATATAGATACACAGACACATACTACAATCGTAATTAAAGCAGGCAAAAATGCTTGGCCGTCAGGAAAAAGAACGAGAGCAAAGCAAAAGAAAGGTTGAAATTGAGAAACTCTGCAAAGCAAAAAGTGCAGAAATTGACATTATAAAGTCATGGATATGGCAAGCCCCGATAGACCTCTACGCACAGGCATGAAATTAAGAAGTGAAAAGAAAAAAAAACAGGGAAGTAAAATAAAAATAACAAGTGAAAATGTTGTATTCGTGCCTTACCGACTACAGAATACTCAGTCATGGCCCAAAGGCTGTAAGATCCACTTTTCTGATTTTTCACTTGCGAATCCTGCAAGTCCTGTGAATTGTGACTTGTTTTCACAGTTGACTATTTGAGGAGGAGAAAATATAATTTTTTTATTATCGATAGACGAACGAACAATGCATTAAACAAATATACCCATTTCACTCTATGAATGAGTATAAACATTGGGTGAGCAAGTTGAAATGGGAAACTTGCAAAGTGTAAAAGGATGTGCAAATAGGGCTGAGTGTAAAAAAGGCGACGATAATTAAAGTGAATGGAGCTAGGCGGATGCTGTTCGAAATATGTTATTAAGTGGAGAAGTTGATAGATGCTCATTAAAGCAGGAATTGTTAGATGACGATGGAACTTGTAATTTCTTAAGGTGCAAGTTGACATAGGAAGAAAATGAATTAGAATTGGAAATGATCTAGAGAAAGAGATGAGAAGATAGAAGGCAAAATGTGAAAAAAGAAAGAGAGATAGACGAAAGGAAAATAAAAGAGGTGTCAAAATATGAAAAGAAATAGAGAGATATAAACGAGAGCAAAAGAAGAGAAGAGATGGGTCAAAATATAATAGACAAACTGTAGATATAAATTCTTTTTAAAAATCTTCATTTTATTTTTATTCTTTAAATTTCTTTAAATCTGCGAATTTAATTTTATTTACATAAACAATTAGAGCTCTTTGTTTAAAGCACATTTTTTCATCAATTCCCTTATGAAAATTATCCTAGTTTAATGAATATAATATATTCAAGCAATCAATAAGCATTTTGCATTACATGAAATTTAATATTTTGCATTTAGTTTGGCTACGTTTTCATGATTGTTGAACAACTCTCTTGAAGAGCTTCACTAAGCTAACTTCCAACTGTTTGCTACACAATTTAGCTGAAATATTTCGATTCAGCCCCTTTGCCTTGCTCTTTCAGTTACTTCATTCCCCTTTCAAGGCATTGCCAATAAATAACCAAAGGCAACTGCAATTAAAGTGCTCCACCTTAAAAGTCGAATATGGATACTGCTCCGCCCAGGAGTCATGTAAATGGAAATGGAACTTGAACGGGAATGCAAAAGTGGAAATGGAGGTGGCAAAGTGTCTGCATTTATGGCAACGACTTGGAACAATGCCCCCAAGTGCTGGCCCGAAGATCTATGGCCTGTTGGCAGGGTCCGAAAACAATGGCCAAATATGTTGCCAGCTTATCAATGTAGTCACAAATGAAAGAAACCTAAAGCAGCAACAAATGCGAAGAGACATGCTTATACCCTCTAGATATATTGTATATAAAACAATGGAATAAAACTTAAGTAAGGCAGCTGCATATAAATATAAATATATATATTAAGCAAGCAATTATTTAAGAACAAATATGATGGTAAAAAAAATTCTTATTTAACTTTTCTGTAGACTATACTATTAAATATTTTTGTTTATTTAAGAGGTTTGGATAAATAATTCAGAGTGTAAATTGAAAATATTTATTTTATATTAATTTTCATAAGTGTTAGTTTTTATCTAAAAGAAATCGAAATTATTGTTAACCAATTTCGTTTTAAAAAATTTTAACTTGGAAAGGGAAATGTAATATAACAATATTTATTTTATATAGCAAATTACTTTAGTTTTTTTTTTCATTTCTTTTTTTTTTACACTAAAATATATTTTTTTAAAATTATTAATATATTTATAATATAATATAATAAAATAATATATAATATAATTATAATAATTACATTAGTTGTTCTTTTATTTTTTTTTACATTAAAATATATTTTAAAAAAAAATTATTAATATATTTATAATTCAATTCAATTCCAAATTTCTTTATATATATATATTTTATTTTTATTTTCATATTGTTTCCGCTTTATGACAATATTTATTTAATTATCATAAAGCGAAAAAAATATTGAAAATATTAAAAATATTTTGAAAAATCACTAGATTAAAAAAAATACAATTTTTGTTTTAAAATTATACAAATATTTGATCATAGTTATTTTGCAAAAATAAAAAATAAATAAAATATATATTTAATTATAAAATTATAAAACAAATTTATGAATATTGTATAAGACAAACTTTACAGAGTATTACCAACATATGTGTAGTCTTCTAACCCACATATATGTGCGAGTGAACGTGTGTGTGTGTGTGCGTGCGTGTTTGCGTGACCCCAAGGATGCCTTTGTCAAAGCTCCTGCTGTGAACCACTTTTTGAAATAACAAAAAGGGCAACAAAATCGCAAAAAAAATCAAATACGAAAGAAAGAAAAAAGAAAAAAAAAAACCAAAGAATATTTTGGGTCCATTGTTCAGCATAACAGTTGATATATACAAGCTTATAGATATAAGTATATGAACAGATACGACTATATATATATGTGTATATTTTTACATGTGTTGAGAACATGTGCATGTCAATGCGGGTTACAGAATTTGGCTGGCTTTTGTGCCCGAATTAGTTGTCTTTAGCTACAAAATTGTAACTCATCATCATAAATATCTATAATTGTCTGGCAGACAATGGAAGACACACAAATACATATATACTTAATAAAATATATATATACAACATATATATATATATTTATGTGTGTGCATTACATGTGTTCATTTGCATAACATTTTGCGTCGAGTCATTGCATTTTCAGTCGGTCATGAAAAGCCGCAGGAAATTTTGCTTTGGCCCCGGAAAATCGATTATGCAAAATAAAAGAAAATCAAACCTAATGCACATAGACACAGTTTTTCTTCTTCATCATTTTCCCTCCCACCGCCAAAATTCCTAAGCTCAGGGATTGGGCCAAAGTTTGACAGCTTCAATAATTGCAAGTCTCATGTACTCAGTGTCAATCGCTATTTGTTAGAGAGTCGAAAGAAAACACTCCACATTTACCGAATTCAAAAATTGAACTGTTTATTTCTTAAAATCCTAGTGCTTATATACCTTAAAAATACTTCCAGGCACTGGAAGGCAATAATTAATTCCATGCACACAAGTGCACAGATGTTTGTCAAGTGTCCCTTTTCGATCGCTAAGCCGTTCTCACGGCTCACGTTACATTTTTATTACTTGCTGCGTTGGTCGCTGCAACTAAGGGATGACATGTTTATTACTTGGCTTCAGATAACGCGCAGGTTATCGACTATTGCCTATTTTTTAATATGTTTATTTATGAGGCATGTTCATGCTTGAACATACTGCCAGGGGCCTAAGATTTGTGGCTGAGAAATTTTAATTTTATGTTTGGTAACGCGCAGGTTATCCGTAATGTTTATTCTTATACATATGTATGTTTTTTATTTATCGTGTTCATGTTTGAACACTATTCGATACAGTTTTCTTCTTTTTTATATATATATATATGTATATATATGTATATATATATATTTTTTTATTTATTTATTTTTTTTTTGTCATAGAAACTCATCTATGTGGAAGATGGTAAGAAGCAGCAGCAAATGCAATGTAAAGTCAATTAGAGGATTTCCAAAACTTGAGCGTCGCATTACACAGAAAGTGTGGGAGTAAGGAAATGTGTGTGTGTGAGTGTGTGTGTGGTGATTGTGAGTGTGTAAGACTATGTGCTAATGCCTGCATTAGGGAATTGAGGCTTTGGGCTGTTGGGCTGTTGGGCACATAGCTTAGCACAGATAAACCACAAAAAAAAAAAAAAAAAGAAAACTGTAAACTAAAATAAAAGTCTTAACATAGAATATAAAGAGAGAGCAGACAAAAATGAAGCTTGATAGATTGGCAGTCACTACAGCACCACAGAAAAGAATCTTTAAAATGATAAGAATTGATAAGAATAAGAATTGATTTACTATATTAATAACTTATAATATTTTTTAAATTAAAATAACTGAAGTAGCAGAAAAAAAAAACTATGAAATTTTTTAAATCAACATAATAGAAATTAATATTAATATTCATTTATAATATAAATTAATATTAGAATTCATTTAAAATATTAAAAACTTATAATATTTTTAAATTAAAATAGCTGAAACAGCAGAAAAAAATATGAAATGTAAATCAAAATAATAAAAATTAATTACAAAAAAAAAATTAAAAAAATACTATAATATTCTGAGTTAATTGACAATCTTGAAAATACATAGAAAAAATGTTACTTATAAATTAAGTTGCTAAATTTTACCTGAATTATAAAACAAGTAAAAACGTTAATTATGAAAAGTTCAATTATATAAGAAATACACTTTTATTTCATAAAATTTTCTAGTGCCTAGATCTGGATTATGTAGTTTTTTTTTTTAACTTAAAAATACTTTAATTTTTTTACTTTTCATGGCTTTTTTTAGTGCTTAAGTTTCGAGCAACAACAAAAATTTAAAAGTCTAATAAAATGTCAAATATTATAGCTATCGATAAAAGCACATTGCATTGCGAAGGTGAATTTTGTAAATGAAGAGTTGTCTTTATGAATATAGCTCTAGCTGATAGTAGCCTGGCACAACAAGAGCATTCGCATACGATCGAAAAAAGAAAAGACCACTCTAGATGTGGATATATTCCATGTCCAAGCAAGATAAACTCCATAAAAAAGTGTGGCACACACACTTTGTGGCCGTAAGTCAGGAAAGTAAAGTGCAAGTTTTTATAGCAAACGAAAGGACACAAGAGACAACAACAGAAGCTGCAGGAGTAGCAGGAGCAGCAGTAGAAACAGAAGAACAACGAAAACGGGTTGACAAACAATAACAACAAGAGCTGCCGACAACTATGTACAAGGCTAGTAAAATGTTTGAGGGGCGCTTCTGTGGCCAGGGGTGGGCGTGGTTAGCGCTCCAGCTGTGTGCTGACCAGCCGAATGACTGAGTGTTCAAGTGAAGTTAACTTGAATGCTTCACTAAATGATTGGCTTTTGCATAGGTGTTGCTCTCGTGTGTGTGTGTGTGTGGTTGTGCGTATGTGTGTGTGAGTGAGTGACAACAAATGCTTAGCTGCTTTTCAAGTTGTCAATTGATTTGCTGCCGATTTGCAGCTGAATAGTCAAGTGAAAAAAAAAAAAACCAATTGCCATTTGCCAACACACACAGAAATGTGCAAATATGTGTGAGTGTTTGTGTGGGTGTGTTTTGCACACACTTGACCGTTAGTTGATTGATGTGATATGTATATATATATATATATCTCTGATATATATATACATATGTATTTATATATATTCTAACGATGCGTGAAGGCTGTTGATAAGCTTTAATTGGCCACGTTTGTAAGCTTTGTTTACAGCTCGATACGTTGTCACTTGCCTTGGCCCTCGCCCTCTTGTCACGCCCACTTGTTTGTATGACTTGCAATAACAATAACAACTGGATAAACAACAAGAACTTAGTAACTGACTGACACTTGGACACTTGACATGCCATCCAAGTTTCTTGAAGTCCGAAAAAACTCTCCCTGCAAATAGTTGTCAATTAGAGCAAAAGCTTCATTTAATAAATGATGTGAAGGGCAAGCAACAAAGTTCAAGATTTTCCACTCGATGATAGATAGTTATACAATTTGAAGGACATTTTGTGTAATGAAATGTTTTTTTGCTACCATATTTATCAGTTGGCGTGTTGACGGAAAAGTTGGCAAGCATTTGAGTAATTGAAAAATTTTCATTTTAATTTTTTGTTTTTTGTTTTTTGTTTTTTTGTTTTTTTTTATAAAAGAACTTTGGAGCAGTTGTGCTGGGAAA
Organism: Drosophila buzzatii; assembly: GCA_035045845.1. Lineage (NCBI taxonomy): Eukaryota > Metazoa > Arthropoda > Insecta > Diptera > Drosophilidae > Drosophila > Drosophila buzzatii. The sequence goes on from JAWNOS010000467.1 coordinate 13,997, forward strand.
CGACCTCAAAAAGTATGCAATATTTTGTAGAGAATATTTTTATTTAATCTATAGATGTTTTTTATTTGGAATTTTGTTTTTAAATAACAAATTTGCATTTTGTAATTATTAAAAATAAATAAATAAATAAAATAAAAAATAAAAGGAATATAATAATAATAAATAAATAAATAAATAATAATAATAATAATAATAATAATAAAACTAAAATAAATTAATAAACAATAATAAATAAATACTAAAATAAAAAATAAAATAATAAAAATTAAGTTAAGAGTACAATTAAATATTACTAAAATTACTAAGTCAACTTTTTGAATGTTTACAAAAAGGACTGGATTAGTAGAATTATGTTTCAGTATTTGTTAGCAACAGTAAAATATAATTTTGTATATAATTCTTGATTACAATACCGAGCTGAATTGTTCCCCTTTATGCCTAAAGTTAATCCAATAAAAAGCCGCTTCTATAAAAAATCATCAATACATTTAAATTTATTTAAAAAAAATATTATTTAATGCTTATTTTATTTTATTTCTTGGTTAGTTCTTTCCTCATAACTAAAGTAGCATATCAATTTTTTCATTTTTTCTAATTTTATTTATTTATTTATTTTTTAAGGATTTTAGGATTTTAGTTATAATCCTCCTCCTTAACTTTTTCGAATTGTGTTTTATACTAAAAAATACTCCATTTAGTAAAACAGATCGATATCTTACATAAAATATTAAGTTAATACTATTCCAATTCAAGAGTTTTTCCAATAAATTTTGTTGTTTAAACAAAGAAAATTGAATCCTATTTCCAAGCTTCAAACATGATTTCATATTCTCTTAGCGAAAACCCTTGCATCTCATCACGTTCAAAATCAAATTCTAGCAAATGCAGCTTCAATATCAAGCAAATTTTTTATTCAGCTTCAAATCTTGAAAGCTTCACTTAAGCTCTGTAATTACTCATTTCCCTGCATACTTCACGCTGTTTCCCTCTGCAAAAACACTTATTATGTTAAGCCCTTAACTGTGGCCACTTTAACAAGTTTAGTATGTTCGCTTCGCGGCACTTTTCCTTGGCGCTTTTGCGAGCTGGGCATTTGGGTTGCCCACATCGAATGGCTACTTTTGTGGTCTGTTGCATTATCACGTAGCATTTTTTATGTGCTATTAAGTGCAATATAAGCTTATGGCGCCTTAAAGTGTGTTATAAACTTCCACACACACACACACACTACATGGCGTCATTTGGTGTTGCCTGCCACGCCCACATCAACAGTCTAACGGTCCACACACAACAAAACAGTTTTTAATACAGAAATATAACCAAAAAAGTGCCACAACTTAAAACAATGTGTCCTTGCTGGCCAGGCTGCATATCCTGACTGCAGCAGATGTATTCAAATTAAAGGGAAATATACCCTAGAAAGCCATAAAGTAAATACATAGGTTAAACAATGCGTACAGAATGTGTAGCATTTGATTTTTATTGTTGAGCATTTGTTTTACTATCTGTACAAGTGTTATTTTGTTATAAATATACCCTGTGAATAATATATCAAAGCAATATTAGCGGGAAGTGATAAAAAAATTAAAATATTTTTTATGAAATTATATAAATTTCTTGGCATTACAAAAATACCCTATGCATTGTATAGCCAAAGAAAAAATATCTAAAAATATGTTGAAAATAAAAAAATATATTTTTTATTAAATTATATAAATTTCTTGGCATTTAAAAAATACCCTATGCATTTTATAGATAAAAAAAAAATCTAAAAATATGTTGAACATAATAAAAATATATTTAGTTGATGCTAACCCTTTCAAGCCTTTCATTAATTTTTTTCTTTAGTATAAAATATGCCCTACATAATTTGTGCTGACTGTATACTAAGCTATTAGCTTATTTTACTACTGAATATATTTATTGATTTATTATAAAATAATTTGTTTGCCTTTACCATAAGCTGTTTTCATTTTTAGCTACAGGGTGTTTCAGAGTCGGTCAACTGTTGAATGTTTTAATATTCATAAGATTGCAATAGATAATTAAATTTACAAATTTTAAAAATGTTCCCTAAGATTTATACACTGTGCTTGAGCTGAATGCAGGGTATGCAAACGTACATCCGATCTATTAATATTCATTGAGAAATACTAGATGAGCAATATGGTTTATACAAACCAGTTGAGTTGAGACTGTTCGATTCAGCAGAAGTTGAACACCTAATTGTTTTGTGAACTTAAAATATGATTATTCGATTTTGATTTTCAAAAATTTTGTTTAAAAATTTTTCATTTTCATGGAGCAAAGCTTCTGATTTACAGGGTATGCTTTGTCTAATCCTGTCACACTTCTTTTATTTAAGCCAAATTGCATAGTAAATTTCAATTTGATGCAACAACAATACAGAAATTTACATTTTACTGCACGTTGCACCGATTGCTAACTACCCTCAGCAACTGCCCGGCGAAACCCCTAACTGTTCCCCACCCATTACAACGGCACGCAATCAAGCCTTTACAGACATTTGCTCTTTGCCATGGGGCTGTAAATTTTGCTAGATTTAGCAAATATTTTCATCGTTACGTTAGACTGCGAGCTGTTTGGCTTTTGTTGTTGGGAAATTGTTCTAACCAAATGCGGAAACAGAAGCTTTTCCTCTCTTGTTTTTTGATGCAGAAAGGGCTGTTTGCAGTTGGGGACGAGGTGGTTCATTGTTTAGGGTTCGTCGAGCAAATCGGCTTGGACATTTTAGTCAACTGAGGCTGGCGACATTTTTGATTTGTTGCTATTTTTGCTGCACTTTATTTGCTTTTAATTTGTTGGCCAGACATTTTGGGCTTAGATTTGCTTCGTTTGATTTTCGATTTGCATAATAAATTAAAATGCATTCGACTCTCTCTCTCTCTCTCTCTCTCTCTCTCTGTTTCTCTCATAACTTATTATTGGTCAGCATATTTCACACAGATGCTGAAATGCATTTCATGCATTTATAGAAATCATATATATCTATAAATATGTATATGTTTTTCGTTGGCAAATGCCAGCGTGTCAAGGCATGCATACGCATAAGATATGCATAAATGTCACAAAATTCTGAATATTGATGCGTGCAAATTCAATAAATTTTCATTTCACAATTTAATTATAAAGAAATTAATATTCTAGAGAGTGTAAATTAAACTAAATGCCTTGCAGCTAACCAAAGTGTTGTAATAAAAATAATTGGAAAATAATGTTTCAATCAAACGTCAACATCTTGCATTTGCCTGACATTGTTATTGTTTGGGTTTGGGATTTTATAATATTTTATTTAAATTGTATCAAAATAAAACAATGTTCTTTGTGTGAATCAAACTTAAAAAAAAGACTAAATAATAACAAATTTATTATTTTTTATAAATAATTAATTTAATTCTATTGACATACAAAAACATGTTGTGAGATGATCTTCTAGTCTAGCAATGAATATATATATATTTATTATATTTATTTTCTTTAAAAAATTTTACTGTGCATTATTAATAATAAAAATTACGTTTTTGTATTATTCATTTATTTTATTTATTTATTTTTTTATATATATGTATGCATATTTATATATATATATATATATATAATCGAAAAAACGTTTCGAAAATAAAATAAGAGCAAATACGTAAATAATATTAAAAAAAAAAATCCATGAATTATTTAATTTTTATAAAGCGAGATTTCAATGTAAAATTTATTTAGAAACTAATAACTAAATATATAATTTTTTTATTTATTATTATATTATTATTATTATTATTATTATTATTATTATTATTATTATTATTATTATTATTATTATTATTATTATTATTATTATTTTCTTCTTATTTCACCTCTATTCCATTTCTTATTTGATTTTCAGCAATTTGTTAAGCTCAACTGTTTTATTTCATATTTAAATTCATAGATTATTTTCATTAAATATTTCACGCAATTTTGTAGCAAAACTTTTAGCAATTTCTTTGACCATCCAACTTTGTAAACTTTAGTTAAGCAACTCTGTTTTTAAGCAAAGTTTATTATGTGTAACAGCAAGTTTCTGATACTTAGATTATATTTAGCAGTTAATAGGTTGGAACATATGTGGGTGTTAGTGAGCCAAAAACACCTTTCAATTCATTCGCAAGTTTATGGCTGAGAAGAAGCTATATGCAGTTGAAGAATTAAGTAAAAAATATGTGTGTCTAGCAAGGAATCAAATAAACTAAGTAAACTAACGATAGCCGGGAAAACAAACAGAAGGAGAGAGGGAGAGGGAGTTGTTACGCTCCCAAAGAGAAGAGAGAGAGACAGAGCAATCATGTGTGGAGTTATTTTTCCTTTTTGCGTATGTGCGTGTTCTCTTTATTTAATATATATAACTTGGCATTAGGCGAGCGAGCGCGCAACTGAACTTGAGAAGTCAAAAACTCCCAAAGAGGACTTACGACTTAAGCATAGCATGGAGCGAGCCAAGCAGGAAGAGGACTGAGGAGCAGAAGCTGCATCTCTGTGAGGACGAAGGAAAACTTTGCTACTGCTACTGTTCCCTGTTGCTTCAGCATGGCTCTGGCGCTGTTGTTGCCTTTCTTATTGTAGCTTTGATAAACTTTAACTAGAGTCAACATACACACACACACACACATACGCACGCACACATCTACATCTACCCAATCCTAGCCCGGTGTAGGAGCATGTGAAAAAGTTGCTCCGTTGCCTGGCTGCTCGGCTTGTTGCCAATGTTGTTTGTCTATTTACTTGGCAGCCGTTAGGTTTCATTTCCGTTTCATTTCATTTCTATTCGTTTCGTTTTATTACTTTGGTCAGTTTTTATACAGTTTTCACTTTTCTTTTATCTAACATTTGGCTGCAATAAAGTTTTTCCTTGCAACTGGCTCTGCACTAGAGTTAATTGAATGTTTAACCTTTTGGCTGCATCTTCTGGCCAGTCACGCCCCCAACCACCCAATTTCCACCATCCATAGTGTGCCCGCCTTTCGAATCTTGCCCCACTCATTGAGACATGGCGTCGACATCCTTTTTGGCTTCTTCTAATTGCCGTTGACTGCTGGTTCTTTATCTTTCTCAACGTTTTCTTCAGGAGGCCTCATTACTTAAGCACGCGCGTTTAGCAAAGCCGCCCACGCACAACCACGAGCACGAATGTGCAAAATAATTAGAGGTATGTAGTATATATAGATAGTATAAATAAGTATAAGTATAAGTATAAGTATAAGTATAAGTATAAGTATAAGTATAAGTATAAGTATAAGTATAAGTATAAGTATAAGTATAAGTATAAGTATAAGTATAAGTATAAGTATAAGTATAAGTATAAGTATAAGTATAAGTATAAGTATAAGTATAAGTATAAGTATAAGTATAAGTATAAGTATAAGTATAAGTATAAGTATAAGTATAAGTATAAGTATAAGTATAAGTATAAGTATAAGTATAAGTATAAGTATAAGTATAAGTATAAGTATAAGTATAAGTATAAGTATAAGTATAAGTATAAGTATAAGTATAAGTATAAGTATAAGTATAAGTATAAGTATAAGTATAAGTATAAGTATAAGTATAAGTATAAGTATAAGTATAAGTATAAGTATAAGTATAAGTATAAGTATAAGTATAAGTATAAGTATAAGTATAAGTATAAGTATAAGTATAAGTATAAGTATAAGTATAAGTATAAGTATAAGTATAAGTATAAGTATAAGTATAAGTATAAGTATAAGTATAAGTATAAGTATAAGTATAAGTATAAGTATAAGAATAAGTATAAGTATAAGTATAAGTATAAGTATAAGTATAAGTATAAGTATAAGTATAAGTATAAGTATAAGTATAAGTATAAGTATAAGTATAAGTATAAGTATAAGTATAAGTATAAGTATAAGTATAAGTATAAGTATAAAGGGAGCATATGTTTCAGTTTAGATGTCAGTCAAGTTTGTCTACGAGTATACGAAGAAGTGCAAGTATAAGTGAGAATAGAAGAAAAAGTAAGAGTATAAGTCTGCCTTTTTAATGACACTCATTTACTGCGGTGTCATCATTAGGCGTCAGCAGTTTGTCATTTGACTTTGCGTCGCAATTTTCATACAAGTGGAAGGCGTGACTATGTCCACAAAGAAATATGTTTGTGGCTGTGATGAACAGATGTTTAGAAGCTGCAATTCCAAAGAAATGTACAAGTATATCATTCAAAACAAATAGCCTCGCTCAGACAGCAAAATTACTAAGAACATGCCTAGCAAATTGAAGGTAATTGTTTAAATACTTCTACACAAACTAAAACTCAAATAAATACTAATTTGTAAATATAACAAAGTATATCTAAAGATTTGCGTTGACAATTAAAATTATTTGTTTAAAAATTTATACAACTTCAAGGACAAATGTTTACAGTGCTGAGTACGTTCCAAGCCCATTTCCAATTCCATTTCCTTTTAAAGCTCGAACAAAGTGCTGCGAGCCATGAGCTTTTGCCTCATCAATAAAATAAATTTGTTGTATTTTGGTTCACGCCTCGAGCTCTGGAAAATATTTCTTTGACATTTTCTGCACCTACTTTTTGTTGTTCAATATTATTGTTGTTGTTGTTGTTATTGTACTTTGTGTAATTGAACACTTTCGTGTTTAATCGCCAACTCAAATTGACAAATTCAACAAAGATGCTTGACACAGTGGGCGTTAGGGTGTGGCAAAGTACTCAACTGAAGATGAAGACGTAGAGAGAGAGAGAGACAGAGAGAGCACTAATTATACAATTGCTTAACAGACGTCTCTCCTTCTCTATCTCTAGCTCTCTGTGTGTTTGTGCTGCTCCTCTTAATTAATGCAACAGCCCTCCAAGTTTTTGCATACTAAAAAGCTTTGGCACAAGGTGCGTTCATTAAGTCGACGTAGGCAGTCGACAGTTAGCAAACGTCTTGGCCCACTTAGCATATTTTGGCTGCTAGTTTTTTTCATAATTTTTTTCCAGAATTTTGTGAGCTCTGTGAAGTTTGTGATTTGTCATATCAAATGCGCTCAAATGTTCCCAAACAACTTTAAATGTCGCTCACTAAACTGCCCAGGCCTTTAACTTTGCAAAAAAAAAAAAAAAAATTAAAATAAAAAAACCTTTCTTGGAACTTTAATGCCAGCACAAAAGCTAATAAATAAATTTCTAAAAATATATATATATATTACTGGATGTGAAATTTGCAATGTTTTGTTCAAATGCCGGAACACACACAGATACAAATATAAATTCATATTTATGTATGTGTTTCATAATAGCTTTGGCAAGTGAGTTTTGCTCAGTTTTGTTTATGCAACATAAATTGTGTAAAAGTGTTTTTATTATTCCAAAAAAAAAAAATCTCCCCCCCCCTTTTTTTCCCCCCTAATATAGATTTAAAAACTATTTAAAAATATAAACCAATCAAATATCGCTGCTCGATAAAAAAATAAAAAAAATAAAAAATAAAAAATAAATAAAATATAACTTTTTTTCAAATTAAAGAAAAAACCTGCAGAATGTGTTCAGACAAGCTCAAAGTTTTAACTAAAGAAGCCTTGAAATAGATTTATGAAATCTCAAGTGGGGGGGGGGGGGGGGGGGGGGTGATTCCACATGTATATAAAAAAAGAGTGTAAAAAAAAAAAACTCTAGGAGAGTAATATTTGAGAGTATCATAAGAGAAGCTCTAACCCTGGCCGCTCAACCGAACCGCAGGCTCTTGCTCGAAGAGAGTGTGAATATGATTTTTGTCAGTTGACCTTCGGGATTTAGAACATTTGCGAGCTTACCCATAATGTGTTGAAATCTGTATCTACATTTTTATTGAGAACTTCAAATTAAATCGCTCCTAAAAATGTCCCAAAGCTCACTCAACTTAAAGCTTAGTTTTCCACAGTAAAACTTACTTTGAAGCTTTGTTTAAGAGTTAAGACCAAATACTTCAAATTCTCGTGTCTGACACATATATCTCTAAAAAACAACTTCAACCTATTATTTCACTATTTAATAACTATTGCAATAATTTTCTTATTCAGACTTCGTCTCACATTCAAGTTTTCTTAAATCTATGCTTAGCTCTTCGACCCCATGCCTCAACTAAACTGTATTGTATTGCCAGCTATTCACCCATTTTCTCGCTATTTCTGAATATATTACTAGGTTACATAAGAGAGAGCTACATAACATTCCGTACAGTTTATTTTCTCCCTTCTTGTTTTTCATATTTAGGTAAACAGCTTCAGTGCTTCATATATGTATATATATTTTTTTTCTGTTTTGTTTAGTTTAGTTTTGTTTTGTTTTGGGCGTCATTCACAGACCTGGCTATTACGTCTCTCATCATGACAACAACAGCCCCGACTGGCCACACTTGTTGCCCCATTGCCCCAAACCGAGCGGGACTCTTCATATGTACATACATACATCTCTTTACATGTATATATGTGCATACATTGTATATTCGCTGGGGCCAACGACATCCAACTCAATAGACTAGACTAAAAATTGGGATGTTGAGCAGGCTGGCAAAAATGTTGCCAGCCGCTTAAAATGTGCGATTATGTTGTCTACGTGAGTCACTCTGCCCCGCCCGAGCAGTTCCTCTCGCTCAAGTATCTGCCCACTTTTCTAATGTGTTAAGGTTTGCTATACCCTGTGCGCGCTTGCATGGCAAGGGCATATTTGTGTGGAGTGAGAATATTTGAGAAAAATTAAAATAAAAATTTTAATTTTCTAATTATAAATAGTAAAATACACTAATATAATATTTATAATACGATATTTTCATAGCTGAAAAAAAGAAGAGAATTTCTTAAAAAATCAAGAAATATAAGATCTTGCTATTAAGCAAAGATTTCAATATAGTTCTTTTTTTGAATAGCTATAAATATATATATATATATACATATTTTTGCATCGATTTTGATTCTCAGTTATTTAACTTTAAATTTGATCATGCTCAAGCTATTTCTCTAGAAGCAAGAGATTATTACATTTTCTTTGTAATTCAAAACGTTTCTATCGCTGATTTAAATTATATATAAATCTGCATAGATATTTATTTTTTTTTTTTATATATATTTTTCTAAATTTTAATTTTTAACATTTTTTATTTTACTTACTAAGTGAGAAAATTCTCAAAATTCTCTCACAAAATATTTGAATTATTGAAAGCTTCACTTACATAAGTCTGGGCATTTTCTAGTCTATCACACTCACTTGAAGCGCTCCTCATAGTTTTTTTTTTACTATTTTTTTTTTGTCAGCGCCACCCCACAATTTTCCCATATTAAATCATAAAAAAACAGACGATATGCTGACATTTTTAGGCTCTATTGTTGATTCTATTGGTGGCTGTTGCTGTTGGGTTTGTGTCGCGCTTCTTCTAAAGGTTTTCAAACACTTCGAAATTTTTTTAAACGCAGTTTTTGCTGGCCAAGATCTTGTGTTTGTCTTTGCTTTGCTTTGCTTGTCTTTTCAAATTGTAATTTTTTTTTTTTTTTTTTTTTTTTTTTTTAGATATGTGTTGCAGGTTATTTCTTTGTGGCTGGCTGCAAATTGCGCTGATGTTGCAAGCCATGTTGATAACTTTTTTACGGCTCTTTTATGACTGCCAGCTGCGTGATAAGTTGTTATTGTTGTTATTGCTGCAATGCTAACAATAAGAAGAAGGTAGAAGTAGCAGCACGCTTTAGTGTCTCTGGGGCGTCTGTGAAAATCTTCATTTATTTATGTTGCAATTTCGGTTAATTTTCAGAGGGATTTTTCAAAATATGTACTTTGCCATCTATTTGTGCAATTTGTAAAAGTATATTACCTTGATTGTTTTTACAGTTTAATGATTTTACAGAATTACCTGAAATTAATATCAAATATTGTCAAGCCTAGAGACATTATGCAAATGCATTTATAGACGAGAGATTAACAAATTTCGATTTAATTTTAAAATTGTCCTATTTATTTTTTGATAAATTCTAATTGAAATATAAATTGAAATTAAATGCTGTATTATATTGAAGATAAAAATAAAAATACAAATAAATTAAATAAATAATAAAAATATTAATTTTTATAATTTTTTTATAAAAAAAATTAAATTAATAATAATCATATTAATTTTATAAAATATAAAAATAAATAAATATATAACAAATAAAAAATTATATAAATTAAATAAATAAAAATAATAAGACAATAATTTATAATATTTTAATTAATTAATTGTCCTATTTATTTTTTTAGGGGGATAAAATTCCCCACTGAAATATAAATTTAAATTAAATGCTATTATTCAGTAGATAAATTAAATAAAATATAATAATATTAATTTTATAAAATATAAAAATAAATAAATATATAAAAAATAAAAAAAATGAAATAAATAAATATAATAAGACAATAAAATATTATTTTCAACAAATTATATTATGTGAAGATGTTTCTCCCAAACGTAAAGCTCAAAAAAAAAAAAAATATTGTAAAAAAAATATATATAAAATAAGAGAAAATAACTGAAAAAAATAGTTTCCATGACAATTTAAACAATAAATAATTCAAACAAATGTGCCGATATTTGACACAGCTATAAGAATTTTGAGCACGTAATCAACACAGATAATATACCCCCCCCCCCCCCCCCCCCCCCCCCCCCCCCCCAAAAAACCCGAAGCATTTAGGCCAAAACAAAAGAACTGAATCGAAAAAGAAATGTTAACCGAAAGGAAGAAAAAAACTAATCAAAGCCCGGCGGCTGGACGCGATTTAGGGGAGTTTTGTTCGGTCACGCCCACATGAAAAAGAAAAATTGTGAGTGGGTGGGAGGTGAAATGAAGCTGGCAGCAGTAGCGAAAATGGCAGCCAAAAGTCTCATCAATCAAAATCTTGGTGTGATAATATTGTAGCCCTGCCACGAGATATATCATAAACATTTCTTTCAACTAAACTGCGAGCCATGCCACATGCCACATGCCGCATGCCGCATGCCGCATGCCACACTAACCCACATTTCAGTTTACACTTGGCTGACGAGTGAGCGAGAGGGAGAGATGGAGTAGATGGCGGTAGTATAGGGTGTCATGTCTGCCATGCCTTTGCTTTTGCTTTTGGCCAACTTTGTTGTGTCTAAATGAATTTGTTTGCTGGCTAAAAACGATGACGTTGCCCCCACGACGATGAGCCGCACATAGCGCTGATAATGACGTAACGGCCTGACTGTCTGGCCATGACTGGGATAGAGTGAGAGAGGGGAATATATGGTTGCTGCTCTGCGGCTTATCCTTTGCGCGAGACGGGCGCGCAATTTACAAAAGGCCCGCCGGGTGACCCACTGACAAATCGAAACTTCCGCCTGCTGCCTGGAACCTGGGCCTTAATTTGAAAGTTAAGCGTTATAAACACGTTCATTTAACACCCACCCAATAGACACCTTATCCCTTGGCGCTGCACAGAGCAGAGCAGCGCAGCAAGCTCTCTCTCTCTCTCTCTCTCTGACTGTTTCTGGGCAAGCCGAAAGCTAATGTTCCGCGATTTCGAAACACAAATTGCTGTCATTAAAATCATTTGAATGCGCATAAAAGCCACGTTCCGAAGCACGAGAGAGAGAGAGAGAGTGCAAAGAAAAACCCCAAAAACAACAATGAAATGAAATGAAATTTTCGTCCATTCAATTAGATTGAAATGCAAAGTTGATTCCAGGCAAAATTATTTGCTTCTACAACATTGCTTAACTGTCAATAGATTACTGTTTGCCCAGATAATAATGACGCAGAAATGTCCTCAATCCCTCTTACATCTATAAACATGGAGCTTTTCTTTTTGCCTCGACTACAGATTAAACCAAATCTTTATTATTATTTGATAGAGCTTAATCGCTGTAATCATTGTACAAAGAGCTTTATTTATCAGAGTCGCTATGCTTTCTGTTTTATCTACAGCTTTACAAGCACATTAAAGCTCTTTGCTTCTATTGATGTTGATTGAATTTTGAATGTTTCAGCTTGATCTATTTTTGTCAATGTATTTGCACGAAAAGCAATGATATATGATTTCTAAAAGCTTCATCTGAAACGATCAAGCTTCCTTTCCTAATGAAAGCTTTCAGCTATTTATATCTTGCTTTATACAAGGAATTCTTCTGTTAAATAAACATAAGCTGAAAGCTCTGTGTGCCCTCTGCACAGAAATAATAATTCAATTTTAAAGTGTTTCTTTTTGCTTTTTCTCAAGCAGCTTACAGCTTTATTACCCAATGATATACTGAAAATAATATTTTATATATCAACATTAAAGCCAGACCGCACACTCGCTCAGTGTGTGAGCGAGAGAGTGAACGAGCTGAAGTTGGCACTTAAAAAGCATTTTGATACCATTTGGTTGAGCATCCCAGCAGCAGTTATCACAATGTGCTCTCATATCTCTCTCATTCTCCCCAGTTACATTTCAGATTACAGCAAAATACATAACACGTAGCGAGATATATACACATACAGATATACACATGTATATATGTATAAATTTTAGTTGCCAACTCACCGTCAGAACTTCACGTGTGGCTTTGCCTCCTAATGAGAAAACTGCATTGCTTCAGAGCTGAGTCTGAGTTTGGGTGTTGGTCTCGGTCTTGGTTTGCTCTCTGTTTGGATTTATCTCCCCTTTTTGCTCGTGTCGTGTGTGTTTGCCTGTGTTTGCTTTCTCTTACACTTTTACTTAATGGCATTGCTTATTGCATTTTATGCTTTACTTTTGCTTTCTCATAGAGAGGTGAGCTAAGCCTCAAGCTCATTACGGCAATGACAAATCAGTTTTCTTGTCAAACACAAACCCCGGTTGTCAACTTTTGCGCTTCGCAGTTTCCAAAAACATTTTTTGTTTCTCTTCAGCAATCAGCTGCAGCGAACGTGCGAAGATTCCCTGGAAATAGAAGTTTATAGCAATTCAGAAGTGCTCTCCAAAATGATGACAGGCGATTACAGTTTTAATTAGAGTGGGGCATCAGAGTGTTACCTTTTAGTTGGGTAGGAATAGAGAACAACTTAGAGAATGTTGAGATAAGTAAGATGGGAGTAAAAATATATATATATATATTAAAGAAAATTTAGTTTTTCATGATTTTAATATAGATGAGATTTTAGCACATATTTGGTAATAGGAATATAAAAATAGGAATATAAAAATTAAAAAATTCATTTTGTTCTCATCTACTTTTAAATATTTTCTTGCTTTCTTTTTTTTTTTTAATATCAATAGCAGTTGTAACTAATAGATGGAAATCGTAGTAAAGTTTGATCCTTAATCCATTTGTTTTTTATTTTATTTATTTATTTATTTATTTATTTTGTTGGCTAAATAATGATACATTAATATAAAAAAGTAATACTATAACATAATTAAGATTGATATATCGTCAGTTTTCTTATTTATTTTTTTGTATATTAGCCCGATCTGTAAATATTTTTAAAATGAATTTGAGGAAGCATAAGATGAGAAAACTTGATAACTGAAACTTTAAATTTATAAAATTTCGAGTGTAAAAAATATATACTTTATTTTTTTTCATTTTTTTTTATTTTTATTAATTTTTTTATTTTTTATTTTTTATTAATTTTTTTTTAATATATATAAAATCAAATGTTTATTCATACACTACTTCCAGCAACTTATCTTTTGATTTCATGCAACAATTTTGGTTTTGCCAGAAGCTGACCTATCCATAAATTTTAAAACTAAACGAATATCTAGTTTAAGCGCTTTAAGGTGTGCCACTTTTTGAAGATTTGCATTAAGCTCAGTTGCTTAATTTAATGATATATTTAATAATTACCTAAGACAATTTTTATATTTCGCTAAAAAACATTAAAAAAATATATATATATATATATTATTTACTTAAAAGGTTTAATGAGTTTCTGATTTAAATGTATTAAATATTTTTTATTTAAAAAAATTAATTAAAAATTAATGACAAAAGGTGTTGCTAGGTAAAGAGCAATTAGCACGCCCATTAATATACAATTTTTTTTGTTGCTATTTATTGACCCTAGTTTATTATGCATTTTTAATTTGAAATATTTATTCAGCAATATTTCAATAAAAATTAATATTTTTTTTATAAATATTTGTTGCCTTTAGGTGAAAGGCTTACTAGCTGCGCTGACAGCACAAAGATTGAAGCGAATGCATGTTAGATGTAAACAAATATATGAACAGTGGGGAAGAGAGAGGGAGAGTGAGAGAGAGCGAGACAGTCTTTCGCCACAAGGTCAACAGTTCAGAGTGAATTTAAGTGTTGTGCATGTTGTGTGTGGTTAGCTAACTAACTAAAGCCACACTGAGCTGTTTGCTGCCTTGCCTTTGGTTCTAATAAATTCAGCTCATGATTCAGAGCAAGTGGAACTGGAAGCTGTTGCACACATGAGTGCAACATGGCTGCAATTACAATTGCCTCAGCTGCTGCCCTGTCGCCATGCGTCTCCATCAACTGAGAATTAATTGAAGAGTGCAACTCGTGCAGCAGTCACATTAAACTTAAATCTCAAATTAGCTTCAGCCCTGTGAAGGATTCGCTCTGTCTGTCTCTCTCTCTCTCCCTCTCTCTCGCTCTCTCTATCTATATCTGTCTGACATTTCTATCTCACTTCAATCAGTTGGCTTTGCTTTATGTCGGTTAAAGTCAAGCTGGAAACGAGATTTTCCAGAAGATGAATGTGGGTCAACTGTCCCACTTGCAGCTCTTGCCACTTCATCGGAATCCCTGTTCTCTTGGTCATTGTCTTCATTTTATTTGTCAACGCATTCGCCATAGGTCGAACTCAATTTTTCTCGACTTGCCAATATCGCAAATTAGATTACATTCGACAATACACTTGTGAAACTGGGGTTGGAGCATTGAAGTCTGGCACAACAATTGAATTAGTTGAGAGAAACACATTCTCACTGAATAGCAATTTTAATTGTGAATAATTTCTGAATTTTTCGTTTTGATTTTTTCTAGATTTTCTGTATGTTAATAAATATAAAACATGATTCAGTACTGATGAAATTATTCAGTAAATTATTTCAATAAATTATAAAATATTCTTAAGAATTTTTGCAGTAATTTTTAAAGCAATATATTTAAATATTTATATAAAAAAAAAAACGATTTACAACTGTTTTTCCAATAAATTTTAAATTTCTAATGTCTTATGTCAGAGGAATATTACTTTGTTATACCCTGAGCACACATTGAAAATGGGAAATCAGGGTATAATGGTTTTGTTAAAAGTATGTAACAGGCAGAAGGAGGCGTGGCAGACCCCATAAAGTATATATATTCTTGATCGGGGTGACGAGAAAAGTTGATATAGCCATGTCCGTCTGTCCGTCCGTCCGTCCGTCCGTCCGTCCGTCCGTCCCTATTCCGTATGTATGAACGCGTCGATTTCCGAAGATACAAAAGCTTGAGAGTTCCATTCTTTTTGTGTTGAGTTCGTATAATGCACGCGCAGTACGAGTTTGTTTCAGAAATTCGATAACTTGTATATTTGAAAAGTTATCGATAAACGAAATTATCGGGAACCAGTTATAAAATTCTATCTTTTTTTTTTTTTTTTTTTTTTTTTTTTAGTCTTCTGCATATATATAGATACTAATTGTGGTATTTTTCCGGTTTTTGTCAGATTTTGGATTCCGGTCCCCACTTCGCCCCACCAACCCCAAATATGAAAAAAATGCATTTTCAAATACTAGAGACATGCACGGTTTGGTTTGACATATAGATATTAATATCGTAATCATAATCTGAAGATATCAATACGATTGTCCATCTAGAAACTGCTTTATTGATCATCAAAAGTTTTCCTCATCAAAACCCATGTGGCGCAGCAGCAAAGCAGCGAGACAGCTAGGGAACGCTTGCAATGCTTGCATAAATGCATACACACATACATGCATACAAGCGTAGATCCAGTGTCTATGTATTGGTTTTGCATGCGTGCAGAAACGAATCGAATAATTCTTGGAATATTATTCGTTCGAAGAAGGGCTCAGGGGATTTCGTAGTCGAGCATGATCTCGACTTTTGCAATCATACTTGTTTTATAAATATATTTTATTTATATTTTAAAGTAATAAAAATTCAGAAATTCATTAATGATTCTCCTAGAGATGTAATTTATTTTCCCTAAATTATCATGTATTTTTAACAGCTTTATGGATTTCAATTTGTAATTATTTTTTATGTGAAAATATTTTTACAAAATCAAATAATTTCATTAAAAATAATTAGTTTCATCATTCCTTGTTGGCTAACATAGGAAGTTCAATAAAAAACATTTCACCAGAAATCATATCAAATAAATGCACTTGGAATTGTTAAATCAATTATATTTTTCAATTTTTATTTCTACTTTTTTTGTTAAATTTTCCATATTCTAAGCCTATAAACTTAGCCCTGGTGTCACGTAAATAGAGCAGCTACTACATGCTGGCAAGTCTTGTTTAGTTGGCTGCGTGTTGGGCCTGAGCTCAAGCTAGCGAAAAAGAGTTTATTATTTGCAAGCTAATGTATGTCAGTTAGAGTTTGGGTTAGAGATTGAAATTGAGATGATTTTTTGGTATATATATTTCAAGATTGTCTATCTATTGTCTATTGATATTTCTATTGGAAATGATAGTTATAGTATTATACGAGCCTGCATATGATTCGGATACATCATTAACAATTAGTATATAGACTATAAATTCGTTCCTCTCTTGAGCTAAATTCTTTCATTGGCAAATTCCACATGAGCATTCCACAGTCAAATGAGAAACTTGATAGCTGAAGTTGCTTACTTGTTTTCGGCTGGTCGCTGTCAGCGGCAACTGTTTCCCTGTAAATTGAAGCACATGCGACACATGCGACACATGCGACACGTTGGACACGTCGCTCATACGCCGCCTGGCACAGCAGCCGACCAACGACGGGCGACCATCGGCCAACGACCAACGACCATGTCGACCATCGACCAACGACCACGAAAGCCACTGAGCAGGAGATGACTTGTTTGTGTCGACAGCAACGTGTTGCATGCAAATGATTTTCATGTTCTCTAGCTGCCCCCTTCTCATTTGCTTTTTGTTGTTGGTTTTTGGGGTCGCTTCCGCTGTGAGTTACAATGTGGGCGTTTCAATTGTCTGTGCCAAACTGCGATTGCACTGCTGGTCTTTATTCAAAACTGAGCCCCAAAAACAGCGACGGCCGGCTGAACTTTTGAATTCAGCTTCTCTAAGTGGGCTCACATTCATTCCAGGCTTTGCGATATGCGTTGGTGCTGCTGCAAGTTGGGCATGCTAAATGAATGTTGGGAGGAGTTTTTTTTTCTTTTTTCATGCAATGCGTAAAGAGTTGGTTGTGATGGGTGACAGAATTATCAGAGAACAAAGTTGACATATTGTGGCTACAGTTTCGGTCTTTGCATAGGAAAGGATATGGATTTATTCTTGTATTGACATTCGTCAGAAAAATTTGGCAGACTCTGATAAATACACATGTAAATATGAAAGAATTTTATAAACGTTTTTTCTAATCAAATAAATTATTACAAATACTCAGTATACTGTTCCTTTATGTAACTAGTACGAAAAGGGATAACAATAATTGAATTTAAGTCAAGTATAGGTATTCGTTTGACAAAGAGGAAAAAAAAAAGTGAAATCGCGTAAGCAACCTTCGCTATTTTTATTATTACCTTTTTCTATTCCTTGCATCTCAATATGAACTAAATGTTTAAATTGTGGAAGTTTAGAATACACAAAAGCAATTGGAAAAATAAATAAATAAAATAAATAAATAAAAAAATTAAATTTACAAAATTAAGCTAAATAAAATATAACAATAAAATAAAATTTTTATATGTATCAAAATTAAATATTTATCGAATCAATAAATTCTCATTAAAAATTTTTTTAAATAATATATAAAGGTTTCTTTTTTTCGTTTTCATTTTCAAGTCCTTTACCCAGCTGCCAATCATAATTCACTACATTTAATTTGACTTCGCACCATTTCACTTGTTTAACAATTAAAATGGTGAAAGGCTCTATTAACATTTTGGCGCACAGCTACTTCATCAATATGATCAAGTTGAATATATGATTAATAAATGAAAATATTTTTTATTAATCTGCCTTGATTTCAATTGTCTTATTTACAAACCCAACCGAGTACAGGCAAAACATTTGCATATTCATGCAAAACCACACTTGAAATTTTGATGCAAAAATTAAAATGAGCAAAGCTGAGCAGCCACAACAAATACACACTTTTGAATACACTCTTAACCACGCTAACAAGCACAATATAAGGCCAAAGCAATGCAGAATTTTTAAGCAAAAAAATAAAAGGGGTATGAAAAATAAAACAAGCTGCACTTTATGGCTTTTTGCACAGCCCCTCCACCTGCATCTGCTTACCCTCAATCCCGCTGGCAGCGGTAGCTCTGCAGCACCAAGTGCTCTCCTATACGAGCAACAAAATGCGCTCCCGTGCGCTGTAAAGCGTCATGTGCACGAGTCCCTAGTCGCTAAAAATAAGAAACAAATAAATACGCTCAAAACGGCAAACGAGTCGGTTAGTTGGTTGGGTCACATTGGTCAGCCAGCAGCCAGCGTGATGCACAGTGGTGTGCAAGCAGTTGAATATGTGAGAGAATTTGCAAGAGAAAAGCAGTAAGCAAGCAACAAGAGTAATGGAAATATTAAAGTAAAGGAGTAAAGAAGAGCAAAGTTTATAGAAATAAATAGATCATAGAAAGAAAGATGTAGACTGTGATAGAAAGAGACGCAGCTATAAAGTTAGAAAAGAGTGAGAAAAGGTGTGGAGAGAGGAATGAGATGCAGGGAGAGATTGATGTGAAAAGTTAGTGACAGGAAATGATGGAGACAGCACGATAGAGAGAGAGAGCAAGAAAGAGAGAGAGGCAGAGAAGAGACACTCATAGATGATGAGAAAGTGAAGGTAAGGGACACAGAGGAACCCAAGCAGACAGTAAGAATGTGAGAGATTGAGGACAGAGCAAAGAGTTCTTCAAGTTCTTTGCAGAGCAAAAAGTTCTTCAATATTTAATAAAATTAACTTTTTGTTTAAACATGAATACACGTATTGTTTTTTTGTAATACCTTCCATTATGTATTAATTTTTTAAAATTAGAGTATGTATTTTATATATATTAAACCACCCCATGTTAGTTGATAAGTTTTGATCATCAAATAATCAGATCATCAACGAGTTCAAAGCTTCAAAAAGCATGCTAAAATTATTTCACAC
>JAWNOS010000468.1:0-15901 GCA_035045845.1 Drosophila buzzatii
TGGCATGTACAAAATTTTATTTGGGATGAGTATTTGCAGCGCATATCATTTGCGACAAATTTGTCACCTGCGCTGCAATGCCGAACTAGAGCTTTGGATAAAGCGGAGCTTTAGTGACAGCGCTTTCGCTTAGCTCGAAAGCTTTGGGACATTTTTTAGAAGTGCACCCAACTTCAATCGAACTCCCGAGAGAGCGAAAAATTGAGAGGGTACACTGGAATGTGGCCGTATAAAACGGAGTCACATTGCGGAGCTCGTTCTTTTCTAACCGCATTCCTCAATCAAACGAAGTCTTACTAAGATTTAAAGAGTTTTTTTATTCTTTTATCGAAAATTTTAATTTTTTTATATTGGGCAAATTTAAAATTAAAAATAAAAATATACCTAAAATATCGAACAAAAAAAAATTTTGCAAATAAATAGTAATTTAGACCACGGTGCAGCTGATCGCGGCGAGAGAAGCCAGTGCAATTTTATTGCTTTGCGCAGTCGCATGCGCCTTGGCTGCCGTGAACAAATTTAATAAAAGAAAAAAACAAGCAGAAGGTATGTGTAGAGTTTTTTTTTAAAAAAACTTAGTTTATACAAAACTAAGTAAATTTTTTTAGTTTTTTCAGTGGACTTCAGTCCAGTTCCCATCTCCTAACCTCGAGGCCAGCAAAAGTCACCTGGGCGAGCTGAGCCGAGGTTAGGGCTAAAAATTACGCAAGGCAGCAGAAAATTGGATCCAAACGGCAGCAGGAAATAGTGCGAAAAGAAGAAAAAACTAATAAACTAAAAGTGATAGTATGAACAAAAAATTACAAAAAAAGAAGTATAAAATAGGGACTTTATAAAACGTGTATAAGAAGAAGATCACATATTTATATGTATTTATATAGATAGATATATGTCTATATATATAAGTGAGAACAAAAAATAAGAGAGAATAAAAGAACAAGAAAAGTGTAAGCTGTTACGTTGCCGTCGGCAAGTAGACTGTGATCAATTTTGTTCTCGGAAAAGAAATGAAACTGAAAAAAATATAAACATTTATATAACACAAAACAAAAAAAAAAATAAATAAATAAATAAAAAAATATATATAAAAATCCAATTTTTTACGGGTGACCACGAAAACGTGAAAAAAATTAAAATAAAAGACATGTGGATGAATAGAAGGCAAAGACAAAGCCAGTACACTGGGCAACATAATTTTTTTCTCATGCAGTAACTTACGTAGCTAACTTTAATTTTTTTTAAATTAAATCAAGAAAAAAAAAACACGAATTAGTGAGTGAATTAAATACATAAAAAAAACAAAAAAAAAAATTAAACATGGCTATATAAATAATAATACTCATTATAAAACAATAAAGAATATATATAAATGCTATGAATATAACAATAAAACTAGTGAAGTAATATAAAAAGAAAAATAGAAAAAATATAGAACAAGAAAACTTTTAAGAATCAAGAGAGGAGGTAAAAAAAAAAAAAAAAAAAAAAAAAAAAAAAAAAAAAAAAAAAAAAAAAAAAAAAAATGAAATTTTTTCCCTATTCGTCAAATTTAACCTAATTACAGCCGCAGTCACACGTGGAAAGGCCTTTTCATCGATGGACAAAAAACTGTAAGTGCTTTATTCCCTTCTGCTCCCTTTCCCGATATTATACAGTCCTCACATTTTTTGATTTATCTTATGAAATAAAAAAATAAAAAAAAAACATAAAAAAAAAAAAAATAAAAATTTTTTTTATTAATAATAACAGTAATATTTTTTTTTGTTTTTTTTTTGAAAATTTATCTTTTTTTTTTTTCTTTCCACATTCACTTTGAGAAAAAAAAATAAAAATTTGCATTACTTATTTTGTTTTATTCTGAGATGATATATATTTTTTTTAAATTATAAGCAACGAATAAATGAAAAAAAAAGAACCTCATCTATATATATATGTCAAATAAAAGAAATATATATATACATATTCGTAAACAAAAATAATAATAATAAATAAATACATATAAATATATATAAATAAATTGTTAAAACAATATATATAAATAATTATATCTTATATATATATATATATATATATATATATATCCTTCAAAGAGAATTTTAAAAATTGCTTTATAGATAGCTATAATGTAATATAATATCACAATAATAAAGAAATAAATGAGTAAATAACAAAAAAAAGAATAAATAAATAAAATTACCGCTTATAAATAAATAAACTAACCGCCACTGAAGAAAAATAAAGAAACAATTTTTTTTAATTTTATTAGACTATAATGCAATAATAGTGACTTAATTAAAACCTATCTTTGTAAAAGAAAAAAAAATTTATTTTTTTCACTAGCCATGTAACGAGAGAAATTTTTATAAAATAACCATGCTAAAAGGAGATAGAAAGTAGGATAAGAATGCTGTAAACATTATTATTTATATTCTTAGTTATGTACAACTATTATACATTAGGAATAAAGATGCTAAAAATGACATGAGGTGTTGAAATTTTAAATTGTGGTTAATATAATGGGGTAGGGAGTTTTGAGTTTTGTCTATTTGGGGGTTTTTGTTAAAAATTTATTAAAAAATCGAAAGCCATGGTAGGGTAGGGTAGAGAAAGCGTGTGCCGAATTACACCTTAGGCCTCGCCTTTCCATATTGTTTTGATTCTGGTATAAAAAAAAAAAAAAACCTGTGCTTGTCTTCCCCTCCCTTTTCATTATTTTTGGTCCTGTGGACCATATTAGTCTATGTTTTTTTGGGGTCTTATAAATTTAAAGTTTATGTATCTAGGGCAGTGAAGTAGCCAAGAACCCTCCCCACACTCCCGAATGAGCTAGGGAACCAGAAGATCCCGCCCAGCTACTTCTCGACCCGCAACTCCAACCATTCCAGCAGTTGAGTAGTTGTGTATATGTTTTTTTTTAAACAACAAAATACAGGGTATACACATACGTATATACATCACATACGTTTTTGGCGCCCAACTTGGGGCCATATCTATACATACTCTTATATACACGCATAACCATTACATAAATTTTTGGCGCCCAACGTGGGGCACGACGTTCTAGTTTTTGCTATCCTTTTAGGAAAGATATGGAGCTAGTAGCCACACCTCCCAGTATTGTGAATATCTAAACACTAACGCTAGTTAGCTATTTAGTTAGTTCGAGTTCAAGTGAAGATGTTGTGGTATTGGAACTTTCGCATTTGGCTCAGATCGGATGCATTGCCGACCATCACATTTTTATTTATAAACACACTAATTAAACGTAAATAAATAAATCGATATTAAAATCTACTTTCACAATCGCAGCTCGTTTGTTTTCGAGAATCTTATCGTCAGTTTGGTTGAAATTAGATAAGATTTCAAGAATATAGGTCCGCTTCTGGAATCTTGAGTATTTAGCTGAGATTGGATACCCTGCCGAAGATGGATACCCTATATTTTTGATATTTTGTCAATAACAATAGATTTATAGTTTGATTCTCATTCCCGATAATAAGAGTCGGATCGATATGGTATAGTCAATGTTGTAATAAGATGTTACCTCGTTGATGACTACTGCTTCGCCGATTTGACATTGGAGGTTAGTTGCATTAGCCAAGTTAATCCTATGTTTTCCTTATTTGTCTTTATCCCAGAATTTAAAAAAATAGAATATGGAATTAACTTCCTCCCCATTTATATTAACCGTAAAGCTTTAGCTTTGAATTACCGAAATTAAGTGATAGAAGAAAATTATTTCATTTTTTTCTTTTACCACATTTGTTGTTTTTAAGTAGTAGTGTTTGCTACTATGCCTCTTGCTCATAGTCCGCAACGTAATTCCGCATCTTCGGATGATGCAGGAAAAAATTGCGAGGTATGTGGTCAGGGTTTGACAGATACTCAATCATGCTATATAACTAACTGTAAGCATATTTATCATAAACGTTGCTTGGAAGAGTGGTTGAATGATCGCAACACTTGTCCTAATTGTGCGACTATAATTAATATGCAAGATTTGAAGGTAGTGATAGGAAACTGCTCGCCTCAAGCAAAGCAAGCAGATCCTTCAGTCCCAGGTCCAAGTACACGGGCAGTGACTCGAAACTTGGCTAAAACATTGAAAGACATAAATACCGAAAGAGTCACCTTAGAACAGCGTGTCCTAGAGGTGAGTGAAGAGCCGTTGGTAGAATTAGATAACAGCAATGTCACAAATTTAAATGAACATCCTCCTTCACGTGGAATAAACACAAGAAGGAGAGGCCGCCCTTATCGTGTAGGAAACAATCGTCGAGAGGATCCCGCTCCGATCGATTATTCCACTATACAAAATATGATCGAGACAACGGTTACTCGATTAATGTCGTCCTTAAATATAGGCAACCGACCTCCGCCTAATGCTCTATCGCGTCCGTCTGTTCAAATGTCGCCGTCAAGCCATACATCTGTACATCCTAGCAAAGTAGCACAAGTAATACAGAAATGGAATATCCAATTTGATGGTTCTGAAGAAGGTTTGGGTGTAGACGAATTTATGTATCGCGTAAAAGTATTAGCCGATGACACTTTAGATGGAGACTTAGATGCTTTGTGCAAGCATATGCATATACTTTTTGTAGGAAGAGCAAGGGATTGGTATTGGAGATACCATAAAAAGGTAGATCGTATTACTTGGTCCGAGTTTTGTTATGCATTACGCCAACAGTATACTGATTACAGATCCGAATTCGCCAGTAAAGAGCTAATACGTTCTCGTAAGCAGAAGAGGGGGGAATCCTTTACAAACTTTTACGAAGGTATAATCTCCCTTATCGATAAATCTTCCGTTAGAATCGACGAAGAGGAGCTGATCGAAATTCTTAAAAATAATCTTCTTCCTGAAGCTCGTCGCCAGTTGTTGTATCAACCGGTTCATTCAGTGGGTCAGCTGAGGAAATTGGTTCAAATGCATGAAAACTTAATTGCAGAAACCAATAGCCCAGTTGAAAATACTTCTCGTCACAAGCAACCCATGCAGAGGCGACAAGCTTATGCAGTTGCTGAACTTGAAGTAGAAGATAGTTCAATTGATAACATGGAACCTGAGATCGCTGCTGTTCGTCAGCCAAACATAACATGTTGGAACTGCGATACTCCAGGACATGTTTGGGAAAATTGTTTAGCAGAGCGTCGTATCTTTTGCTACGGTTGTGGTGCTCTTAATGTATATAAGCCACAGTGCAAGACCTGTATTCAACGTTTCTCGGAAAACCGACAGAAGGGTGCGTCCAGCAACAACAGGATGCCCCCTACAAAAATAAATTGAGAACCGCGAAGGCGGTCAACGATGTTGTCTCTTCTCCTTGCTTGTCGAAGGTAGAAGCAGCCGCGAAAGAAAATAACAAGCCATTGTATATGCGTCCGTATCACGAGAGGCTTCGAAATTATTTAGAAGTTAAGCATAAGATATTTAGTGAAATAAGTCCTTTAAAATCTAGAAGTGCTTTGCGGTGCAAAACTTATTATAGAAGGCTAAGAAAATATAGGAAGTTAGTACTTTCAGCAGTTATTAACAATAAGTCTGATTCGCGTTGCTACGCTGAAGTTAAATTTTTTCAATTCACCGAATTGGGTTTATTAGACACAGGTGCTAATGTTAGCTGTATTGGTGCTTCGCTAGCACTAGAAAATTTTTCCGACTTCTCTGTATTTAAGTCAATTAAGTCCCAAGTGCACACTGCAGATGGAAAGGCTCATCACGTGGTTGGCGTACTTAACGCCCCAATTAATTATAAGGGAACTACAAAGTGCTTGAAATTATATATTATTCCATCAATCAAGCAGAGATTAATTTTAGGTATCGATTTTTGGAAAGAATTCGCGCTGGCTCCTCATATAATCAGTGCTGTACAGTCTTCTACTGAGGAGTTAGGTCGAAGTTCTCTAGCTAGTAAAGACAAGGCAGATAACTCATTTCCCTTAACCGAGACAGAATTTAGGCAGTTGGAAGTCGTTAAATCGCTTTTTCCTAATTGCCAAGAAAGACTAGGACGTACGCATTTAATTCAACATCACATCGACGTTGGTGATGCACGTCCAGTTAAGCAGCGTTTTTATCCAGTCAGTCCGGCAGTTGAAACACTCTTATATAAGGAAATTGACCGGATGTTAGCTTTGGACGTTATAGAACCAGCGAATAGCGCCTGGAGTTCTCCCATGCGGTTAGTGGTGAAACCGAATAAAATTCGGCTATGCCTAGATGCGCGTAAGCTAAATGACGCAACCAAAAAAGATGCTTATCCTTTACCGGCTATAGAAGGCATATTCTCGCGTATGCCAAAAGCCAACATTATTTCCAAGCTAGATCTGAAAGATGCTTTCTGGCAAATTGAATTGACCAAGGAGGCACGGCCTTTAACTGCGTTTACCATTCCGGGTCGACCTCTCTACCAATTTAAAGTAATGCCTTTTGGCTTGTGTAACGCCCCAGCCACCATGTGTCGTCTCATGGACGAATTAATACCTCCAGATCTACGCTATTGTGTTTTTGGTTACTTAGACGATGTATGTGTAGTTTCAGAGAGTTTTTCAGCTCATCTGGCAGTACTTGTACGTCTTGCAGAACAATTTCGTAGAGCTAATTTAACGTTAAATATTGATAAAAGTAATTTTTGCGTTAAAAGCGTGAATTATTTAGGACATATCATAGGCAGTGGCGGTATCTGTACCGATCCCACTAAGATTGATTGTATTAAGAATTGGCCACCACCAAAGAATCTTAAGCAGGTTCGAGGATTCCTAGGCATTTGTGGGTGGTATCGAAGGTTCATCAAGAACTACGCCGATCTTACCTGCCCCATAACGGACACTTTATCCAATAAGAAGAAGTTTGTATGGCCTGTAGAAGCTCAAGAGGCCATGGACAAATTAAAACATATTCTTACGACAGCTCCAGTTTTACAAAACCCAAATTTTGAGAAAAAATTCTATCTGCACTGCGATGCCAGTAATTATGGAATTGGAGCAGTGCTGGTTCAGTTGTCATCAGAAAATGATGAAATGCCGATTGCATTTATGTCCAAGAAATTGAGTCGCGCACAGCGAAATTATAGTGTAACAGAACGAGAATGCTTAGCCGTTGTATTGGCCATAGAAAAATTCAGGTGTTATTTAGAAATGCAGGAATTTGAGGTTGTTACGGATCACTCAAGCCTTTTATGGCTTATGCGTCAACAAAACGCTTCCGGCAGAATTGCCAGGTGGATTTTCCGTCTACAGCCTTATAAATTCACAATATCCCATAGAAAAGGCAAAGATCATATAGTTCCGGATGCCCTGTCAAGGATTTGCGAAGAAGAAGTTGCAGTTTTAGAAATTGGTCCAACTGTAGACTTAGACTCTGATGCTTTCTTCGATTCGGAGTATCAAGAACTCAAGAAAAAATTTAGTCTAGCACAATCAAAATTTCCAGATATTAAAATCTCTAACCAATTTATTTATATTCGAACCGAACATTCTAAGAGCATAGAAGATCAGGATGAGACTTTTTGGAAATTATGGGTTCCTGTACGACTAAGACCAGAGGTACTTAAACAGGCACATGATAGTGTAATTTCATCACACTGTGGTATGCAGAAAACTATTGAGAGACTCCGGAGAAATTTGTTTTGGCCGGGATTGGCTAACGATGTCCGTGCTCATATCCGTAGTTGCGGCACCTGCAAAGAAACTAAATCACCTAACCAGGTTCTCAGGCCACCAATGGGCCTACAGTCTCCCACATGTAGACCATTTCAAAGACTGTATGTGGATATTTTAGGACCGTATCCGAGAACAAAAAGTGGTAACATTGGGTTGCTTATTGTTCTAGACCATTTTAGCAAATTTCATTGGCTGTGCCCTTTAAAGAAATTTACTTCATCTGCTATTCAGGAATTTTTGCTGAAGAGTATATTTCACTGTTTTGGAGTACCAGAAATTTTAGTGAGCGATAATGGAGTACAGTTTCGTGCTAACGATTTCAATGCATTTCTTACTGAATTGGGGGTGAAACATGTATATACAGCGTTATACTCACCTCAGAGTAATGCGGCTGAACGTGTGAATCGCTCAATTCTGGCAGCAATTAGAGCATATCTCAAGGAAGATCAGACCGAATGGGATAAAAACATAACATCTATCTCCTGTGCGTTAAGATCTGCCCTTCATCAATCCTTAGGTTGCTCACCTTACAAAGCTCTCTTTGGTTTAGATATGATTACTCATGGGTCTGATTATCGTTTATTGAAGAACTTATCGATATTAGAAGAGCCACAACTGGCTATGAAAAGAACCGATAAGCTCGCGTTGCTAAGAAAAGATTTACAGAAAAACATTCGTACTGCACATGAGCGCAACACAGCACAGTACAATTTAAGATCAAAGCCTGTAACCTTTAAAGAAGGCCAGGAAGTCTTTAGGAGAAACTTTAGTCAGAGTAAATTTTCTCATAACTTTAATGCGAAATTGGCAAAGCAATTTATTAAATGTCGTATTAAAAAGAAGTTAGGCAATAGCTATTATCTTTTAGAGAATTTACAAGGACAAGAGATAGGGACTTATCATGCTAAAGATATTCGAAGCTAATTCCCGCTAATATCCTGTCTAACGGGGTATATTATCGTGTATGTAATGGCATGTACAAAATTTTATTTGGGATGAGTATTTGCAGCGCATATCATTTGCGACAAATTTGTCACCTGCGCTGCAATGCCGAACTAGAGCTTTGGATAAAGCGGAGCTTTAGTGACAGCGCTTTCGCTTAGCTCGAAAGCTTTGGGACATTTTTTAGAAGTGCACCCAACTTCAATCGAACTCCCGAGAGAGCGAAAAATTGAGAGGGTACACTGGAATGTGGCCGTATAAAACGGAGTCACATTGCGGAGCTCGTTCTTTTCTAACCGCATTCCTCAATCAAACGAAGTCTTACTAAGATTTAAAGAGTTTTTTTATTCTTTTATCGAAAATTTTAATTTTTTTATATTGGGCAAATTTAAAATTAAAAATAAAAATATACCTAAAATATCGAACAAAAAAAAATTTTGCAAATAAATAGTAATTTAGACCACGGTGCAGCTGATCGCGGCGAGAGAAGCCAGTGCAATTTTATTGCTTTGCGCAGTCGCATGCGCCTTGGCTGCCGTGAACAAATTTAATAAAAGAAAAAAACAAGCAGAAGGTATGTGTAGAGTTTTTTTTTAAAAAAACTTAGTTTATACAAAACTAAGTAAATTTTTTTAGTTTTTTCAGTGGACTTCAGTCCAGTTCCCATCTCCTAACCTCGAGGCCAGCAAAAGTCACCTGGGCGAGCTGAGCCGAGGTTAGGGCTAAAAATTACGCAAGGCAGCAGAAAATTGGATCCAAACGGCAGCAGGAAATAGTGCGAAAAGAAGAAAAAACTAATAAACTAAAAGTGATAGTATGAACAAAAAATTACAAAAAAAGAAGTATAAAATAGGGACTTTATAAAACGTGTATAAGAAGAAGATCACATATTTATATGTATTTATATAGATAGATATATGTCTATATATATAAGTGAGAACAAAAATAAGAGAGAATAAAAGAACAAGAAAAGTGTAAGCTGTTACGTTGCCGTCGGCAAGTAGACTGTGATCAATTTTGTTCTCGGAAAAGAAATGAAACTGAAAAAAATATAAACATTTATATAACACAAAACAAAAAAAAAAAATAAATAAATAAATAAAAAAATATATATAAAAATCCAATTTTTTACGGGTGACCACGAAAACGTGAAAAAAATTAAAATAAAAGACATGTGGATGAATAGAAGGCAAAGACAAAGCCAGTACACTGGGCAACATAATTTTTTTCTCATGCAGTAACTTACGTAGCTAACTTTAATTTTTTTTAAATTAAATCAAGAAAAAAAAACACGAATTAGTGAGTGAATTAAATACATAAAAAAAACAAAAAAAAAATTAAACATGGCTATATAAATAATAATACTCATTATAAAACAATAAAGAATATATATAAATGCTATGAATATAACAATAAAACTAGTGAAGTAATATAAAAAGAAAAATAGAAAAAATATAGAACAAGAAAACTTTTAAGAATCAAGAGAGGAGGTAAAAAAAAAAAAAAAAAAAAAAAAAAAAAAAAAAAAAAAAAAAAAAAAAAAAAAAAAAAATGAAATTTTTTCCCTATTCGTCAAATTTAACCTAATTACAGCCGCAGTCACACGTGGAAAGGCCTTTTCATCGATGGACAAAAAACTGTAAGTGCTTTATTCCCTTCTGCTCCCTTTCCCGATATTATACAGTCCTCACATTTTTTGATTTATCTTATGAAATAAAAAAATAAAAAAAAAACATAAAAAAAAAAAAAATAAAAATTTTTTTTATTAATAATAACAGTAATATTTTTTTTGTTTTTTTTTTGAAAATTTATCTTTTTTTTTTTTTTCTTTCCACATTCACTTTGAGAAAAAAAATAAAAATTTGCATTACTTATTTTGTTTTATTCTGAGATGATATATATTTTTTTTAAATTATAAGCAACGAATAAATGAAAAAAAAAGAACCTCATCTATATATATATGTCAAATAAAAGAAATATATATATACATATTCGTAAACAAAAATAATAATAATAAATAAATACATATAAATATATATAAATAAATTGTTAAAACAATATATATAAATAATTATATCTATATATATATATATATATATATATATATATCCTTCAAAGAGAATTTTAAAAATTGCTTTATAGATAGCTATAATGTAATATAATATCACAATAATAAATAAATAAATGAGTAAATAACAAAAAAAAAGAATAAATAAATAAAATTACCGCTTATAAATAAATAAACTAACCGCCACTGAAGAAAAATAAAGAAACAATTTTTTTTAATTTTATTAGACTATAATGCAATAATAGTGACTTAATTAAAACCTATCTTTGTAAAAGAAAAAAAAATTTATTTTTTTCACTAGCCATGTAACGAGAGAAATTTTTATAAAATAACCATGCTAAAAGGAGATAGAAAGTAGGATAAGAATGCTGTAAACATTATTATTTATATTCTTAGTTATGTACAACTATTATACATTAGGAATAAAGATGCTAAAAATGACATGAGGTGTTGAAATTTTAAATTGTGGTTAATATAATGGGGTAGGGAGTTTTGAGTTTTGTCTATTTGGGGGTTTTTGTTAAAAATTTATTAAAAAATCGAAAGCCATGGTAGGGTAGGGTAGAGAAAGCGTGTGCCGAATTACACCTTAGGCCTCGCCTTTCCATATTGTTTTGATTCTGGTATAAAAAAAAAAAAACCTGTGCTTGTCTTCCCCTCCCTTTTCATTATTTTTGGTCCTGTGGACCATATTAGTCTATGTTTTTTTGGGGTCTTATAAATTTAAAGTTTATGTATCTAGGGCAGTGAAGTAGCCAAGAACCCTCCCCACACTCCCGAATGAGCTAGGGAACCAGAAGATCCCGCCCAGCTACTTCTCGACCCGCAACTCCAACCATTCCAGCAGTTGAGTAGTTGTGTATATGTTTTTTTTTAAACAACAAAATACAGGGTATACACATACGTATATACATCACATACGTTTTTGGCGCCCAACTTGGGGCCATATCTATACATACTCTTATATACACGCATAACCATTACAAATGCAAGTCAGTTAGTCGAGTCAATTGAGTGATATATGCACTTTGAGCTGCTGAAATTAGCAGCTTTATGTCAATTATTGGTATTTATTCAGCTGAGGATTAAGCAGCTTATGCAATGTGCTGCACGTTCACTTTGAGAGCTCCATTCGAGAGTCAAGAGAGCTTGATGAGCTTAGGGGCAAGGCAAGGAATGTGCATCCTCAATAGTGTGGACCCCGAGCAAATAGTAATTGTATTGGGGAAAAAACTGTCAATTGCATAGCACTAGTCACCCATTGACTGAATGTGGATGTGTGTGTGTGTGTGTGTGTGTGTGTGTGTGCTGGTTAGACGAGGAAAACAGGTTTGGTAATTCTAGCTACTAATTAACGTGCCTATAAGAGAACTGTCATAATACAAACGTCCACAAAGGTCGCGCTCAGTTTCAGTGGAAATACTATCCAGCACCCAAGTATCATAGCTATATATAAAATTATATATACTCAACAAATGCCGCTTAAACTTGACAATGAATATTATTTTGCTGGTTGTTCAGCTAAGGCAAACAATGGCAACAGCGACGTCAGCAGCAAAGTTGCAGTTGCAATGCCGTAACCAGTATGCAAATGATTGCAGTTTTGTTATTACAAAATTGCATGTTACTTGCACGCACATAAGAAAACAGAATTCAAATGCCTGCAGCATGCAATGCAATAGCTCTGCATTTCCACTATATGCATCATAAGTTTATCTGGCTAAAATTTCAATCTCGAGTGCGATATTCATGCGTAATTGGCTAGGGTCAGTTATGCATGCGCTCGCAGCAGGTCTTTTATAGCAGCAACTGTAACATTAACCTTGCCACGCCTACCGACAAACATAATTTAATAAGCACGCGGTCAGCCAGCCACACTGTAGAAATGAAATAGAAATGCCAAATACTGTAACTTGATCACAGTTCCTATTTGTTAGCTGATATATATAAAATATATAAATATAATTATAAATATCTAATAACAAATCATACACGTGTTATTTTTTCTAAAAACTTGCTTAGTTCAAGATTGCCTTAACTATATTATTACTTGATAATTAGTGGTCGTTAGTTCCAGTAACTCGTTTCATTAAAGTAAAGGTCTTACTCTTGATTGAACAATAAAATGAATTAGAATTGATTGCTTCCAGATAATTGAACTTTAATGACACGGATTTATGTATAAATTAAATTTTTACTACACTTATTTACTATAGCTATAAGAGCTTTCAAATCTTTTATATTATTATTGCATGGTTCCTGATTTGTTTATCTAGTAAATTCTACTGGAGTAAAGAGTGTCTGGAACCTGACGCGATGTACTTATATGTAATTCGATCAGCTCAGATTATTCTCGTAAAATTCATTCTGTATGATCCGGACAGTAATATATATACATATCTAAATGTTGTTTTTCCTGCGAATGGTACTCATCTCTAATCTGCAACAAGCTGTAGTTTTTATCACACGCTCACACAGACGGACACATTGAAATATTTATGTCTTTGCATATTTTACAGAGAAATTTGTACTTGACAATAACAACAACAACAACACCAACAACAAGAAGTGCGAGAATCACTACCGCAGGACTCTGACAGGGATTAGCGGCAACAAGGGCAGACGTTGATGATGATGAGGTTGAAAATCGCTGCAGCAGCCGTTGCATCTGCAGCAGAGGAGGTGGAGTCAATGGGCAGGCGACTGTGAGAAGGACAAACAGGAGAAACAGCCTCGAGACGCTGGCGCCGTCATCAGCAGCAGCATTAAAACATAAAGTGCATTGCGTCTGGGTTGGGCATGTTTCAGGTTACGTTTTGGGATTTGGTTTGCAATTTGAATTGGGTTTGTGGCTCCGAGGTTTGGGGGCAGGGTTAGACAAGCAGTGACATGTACATGGCAACACACAGACAGAGGCAGACACATCCACAGCCACAGACGTAGAGACAGACACAGACAGCGCAGCGAAAGTGTTGTTGAAATTTGTGTGACAAGCGCAAGACGAAGGCTGCAGTAACAAGAGGCCGACCAGGGGTAGGCTGCGGGCTGCAACATACACGCATACATGCATAGGTCTGGGTAAAGCGACGTAGGCAAATCGCTCCGACATCATCAGTCACTTACAGAAGTCAACAGACGGCAGCAGAATACAGCACAACAGAACACAACACAGCACAAGCGCAAACAAAGCCTACGAAATGCATACATTTGAAAATTTGTGTGAAATCTATCAAGTATACGACGCGCCACGTCGCGTCTCGTCTTTTTGCTCTGCGGCTGAAAAACCACGCATGCGATCGAAAATCAAGGCATAACCAACGCACTCAAGTAAAAGTCGAGATGAGAGCAGCACCTTCTTACACACAGCCATCCGCCTCGTGCTTAGCATTTATTTGCATATGAGCATGAAAGATGGTTCTGTGCGAAGGCAGAAGGGGCTGAATTGAAGGAAGTGCGGGTGTTTGTTTGCGCTTTTGTGTGAGTGTGTAAATATTTAAAGGCCTTTATTGCTTTCTTTTCGCTGTGAGCAGCAAGGGAGGAGAAATTCTATGGCAAATTTTAAGCAAATTAAATTCAGAAATTTAAGAAGAAAACTCTGCAGCAATTTAAAAGGCCACATATAATAACACTTTTGGTATAAAGTAGGTGAATAAATATAAACTATTATATGAAATATCTCGAATGAAATTAATCTCACTATCAATGAACTAAAGCAATAAAGTAAGAGTTTGCTTAACTTCAGGCATTTTAAAATCATAATCATAAATAAACAAAACATATATTTTTCACATTTTAATTGTCCAATTGAAGACAATAAAGGGACACAAGTCAAATGCATGACAATATCGAAATCAAAGGTAATAAAATAAAATATATGAAATTCATGTGGCTTTTGTCCACTTTTATTCCACATAGATGGAGCTGACTGGACGAGAACAAATAATATTTGTTCAATGCAAAAAAATATTTCTCGCAATAATTTTGCTGCTCGTTTTTCAGTGGCCATACGAACGTCGCCTGCAATTGCAGAAGCTGTGATTTACATAGCCCGCACACAGGGACAAGCAGCTGGCAGAGCCAATAAAAGAGGGTCATTTAAAAATATTTTATGCCAGCGCACATTCATTTAGTTGGCTTGGTGCAATTCATCGTTTAGTTTTGTTTATTTATAGTTTTGTATATAAACAATAAAATCCAGTAATTAACAGCAGCATGACAGGCACAGCACAAAAATATTTAGTTTGTTGTTAACTACATAATGTGGGATGGCAAATGAAACAGCTTTCAAGGTTTTCGAACAAGCGTCCAACTAAATTTCGCATTCAGTAACAATTAACAATTAAAAGCCAAAAATAAAATGAAAAACAAGTAAGAAGGCTCTAGTCGAGACGGCTCGACTACGAGATACCCTGAGCCCTTCTTCGAACGAATAATATTCCAAGAATTATTCAATTCGTTTCTGCACACATGCAAACTTTGATCTACGCTTGTATACATGTATGTGTGTATGCATGTGTGTAAGCATTGCAAGCGTCTTGCTGTCTCTCTCTGC
This sequence comes from Drosophila buzzatii, assembly GCA_035045845.1. NCBI lineage: Eukaryota > Metazoa > Arthropoda > Insecta > Diptera > Drosophilidae > Drosophila > Drosophila buzzatii. The sequence continues at coordinate 15,228 of JAWNOS010000468.1, forward strand.
CTTTGTTGCTGAGCCGCATGGATTTTGATGAGAAAACTTTGATGATTAATAATTCTGTTTCTAGATGGACAATCGTATTGATATCTTCAGATTATGATTATGATATTCATATCTATATGCTAAACCAAACTGCATGTCTCTAGTATTTGAAATGCATTTTTTTCACATTTGGTGGTGGTGGGGCGAAGTGGGGATAGGAATCCAAAATCTGACAAAAACCGAAATTGTAGTAAATTAGTATCTATATATTTGCAGAAGACTTGGAGACTCTAACTCTAAAGATGAAATAGCTAGAATTTTATAACTGGGTCCCGATAAATTCGTTTATCGATAACTTTTCAAATATACAAGTTATCGAATTTCTGAAACAAACTCGTACTGCGCGTGCAATATACGGACCTAACACAAAAAGAATGAACTCTCTAGCTTTTGTATCTTCGGAAATCGACGCGTTCATACATACGGACGGACGGACGGACGGACGGACGGACGGACGGACGGACGGACAGACGGACAGGGCTCAATCAACTTATTTTTTTATGCTGATCAAGAATATATATACTTTATGGGGTCTGCCACGCCTCCTTCTGCCTGTTACATACTTTTAACAAAACCATTATACCCTGATTTCCCATTTTCAATGGGCTCAGAGTATAAAAAATAAAAACAACAAA
>JAWNOS010000471.1:0-35184 GCA_035045845.1 Drosophila buzzatii
TGGTTTTACAAATGAAAATCTATAAGAAGATCGCTATACTCTAAACATTCTTTTTACATATGGAACTATTGATAACACTGAGAGAGAACACTATAAGAAAAAGCACACAGAAAAAAAAAAAAAAAAAAAATAATATATAAATAAAAAGCGATTTTTTTTTTTTTTTTTTTTTTAATAAAATTTATTTAAGCGTTGAAACCATACATTGCAATTGTAGTAACTTAACAACACATTAGAGATTATAATATAGGACCTAACCTTCTGTTGTACACAGAAGGAATTAAAACTATTTAAATTATTTTTAGTTTAATTAATTAATTTTAATTAATATTTTTGGCGAATCCCAAGCGTTTTAGTCAAATAAATACAATTAAACAGAATATTTATAAAATTAATTTTTTCTTTTGACTTGAGAAGCAACAAAAATTCTTGTATATATATTGGTTGAGTAAACGTCTTCGCTATATAGCGTACGAAAGTGTTAGAGCGAAGACTCTTTGGTTAGTCTCTCAGTTATTTGCTCACTTACTAAAACTCATTGGACGGGCGGCAATCTCATCGCTCCCTAAACGATGATTGATAAACGAGCATTGCACGTATAGTTCAATGCTCAGAGCGGTAGCGAGTGAGTATGATTTTCTTTTGTTCATTTGCTGACTAGCGCATAAAGGTTTATTTACAGTTATTTGCGAGCTAAGCTTAAGAAGTTCAATTACAACAACTTTGGCATCTGAGTCAACTGCCATTTGCATTGATAATGTTTTGTCACTGAGACAGAACACACATACTCACACACTGAGCTTTTAAAACACCCTCACACCCATTCGCCGTCAGCCAGCCGCAAATTATAAAATTTGGTATAGGCTGTTTTTTTTTCTGGCACGAGACCTACATAAATTACATATATCAACACACATAGCGCATACTCTCACACATACACGGGCTGACTTTTAAACAGTCACACTCACTCATTCACAGACACACTCGCAGCTACGAAGAGTAACATATTTAATAGCAGTAGACAAAAGACTGTGCAGCGTCTGATGGTAGCAAGTAGCAGCTATGAGTGTTAAAGAGTGTGAACGATTCGAAAATGCTCTGTAAATTGTTGATGATGCAATTTGCATAAACATTTCATAAGCAACCGAATTGTGTATGTAGCAGTTGCTTATGCAGTTAATATACCCTACCTTCTCTTCATTTGCAGGGTATAGAAAAGATAACGCCCATAAGCACAGGTTGCTTGCCTCTCTTTTCTGCAGTCACTCCGCTGTCTGTTTTGTCGCCACTTTGTTGCATGCATATTGCATGCTACATACTTGTAGGCGCATGACACATAAATTAAAGATGGCGGCGTGTTGCACGTTGCACGTGGCACATTAACGACTTGGCACTGCCAAGCATTAAGCTTTAATTGGCCCACTGTGTGTGTGTGTGTGTGTGTGTGTGTGTGTATGTGTGTGTGTTTGTGTGTGTATTTGCTGCAAATACTTTTTGGGCCGCACGACTGCCATTAATGTGATTTCTTTACACATCATTTAAGAGAGCCTAGACCCAACCCCAATCGGAACGTGGCCAATGCGAAATGACGAGCGCAAATATTTGCCAAAGCAAACGAACAGCAGAAAAAACAATACTAACAAAATCCAGTTCTCTTGTGCGTTTTTTTTCTTTTTCTTTTGCAGCCCAGAAATCCAGGCAATATATTTCTGCCTTCGCCGAAATCCTCTCCTGAGCATAGTAAAAAAAATACTCGAAGATATTTTTATGTATACATATATATCATCTGCATTTAGATTAGAATGTTGTATAACTTTTGTGGTTAGCGCCGATGGGTAAAACGTGCAACAAATTGCATATGAATTATTTTAAAGTCGCAAAAGTTTTGAAATTATTTTTTAAATGCTTCATAGGTGCTTGAGGCGCATACAGCCCACAAAGCCGAGTTACACACTCGAAAATTGTCATAATGGGCTTTCTCTAAGCTCTGAAGTTGGACAGTTGCCCTAAGCCAGAACACAGGGCAGCGACAGTGGCAACGCGCGGGCGGCTAGCTGATGGGTTTTATTTATGTGCAAACTTTTATGGGTGACTGTATTAAGTTATTTAATAGAATTTTCTACAGTTTTGTCATTAACGAACGTACAACATTTTGAACATTATTTGTATATTTAACTAGTTTAAAATTAATTTATATATAATATATAATAATTAATATATCAAAGATTCATATTGCATTTTATTTTATTTATTTTTTATTAACACAACATTTATTAATGATTAACACAATATGAGCCAGTAGAATGTATAAATAAATATAAATGATATCCAAAATAGAATGAATAAATAAATATAAATGATATCCAAATTAGTTAATGTTGTATACAAAAACTATGGATAAAAGACGGAAAAAATTAACTAAATTAGAGGTAAATAAATTAAAATATTTGCCGACTCTATCAATTTTCTGAGCTCAAGATTTTTTTTACAAAAATTCTTCTCATGTGAGAAATTCTGTAAACTTTTGAGCAAACTTAACTAATTTGCAGACCTTAATAAATAATTACGAAATGCACATATACACTAGCTTGCAAATTGAATAAATTTTACTATAGTCCTTTATAATAAGACTCGTGAATCTTCACTTGAGAACATTTAATTGGATTTGCTTGTTGATAGCAAAAGAAGATGAAATCAATTTAGGAATTTTCGCTTACCACAGCATGGATTCTAAGTAGTTCATGTTTTGTCAGCTATTTGCTGTTGTCAAGTCAAGTCAATTTGGCACTCACACTGCCACACTCTCCCACACGCGCGTACAGGCACAAAGTTAGTTGTGAAGCAAACTCAATTTGCGTACAAGTTTTGACTGCAAAATTTGCACTTGGCAACACATAAATTTTATTTTCGTATTGTTGTAGATATTGCAACTGTGGCTAGCGGCAAGTGAAAAGCGGCAAGAACATTTGTGTGGCAGCGCGCTGAAAAAACCGTCACTGTTGTCGGCTGAGCGCTGCAAACCAAACTGAAATGTAGAAGCAGACAGACAAGAAAAAAAAATATACAAAACAAAAAAAAAAAAAAAGTAAATAACGAATACACGCGCTAATTTGTTGGCCAAGACGTTGAGGGTTAAACGGGGTAGTTTAGCTATCAGGCCTGTAAGAAGACACACACAGACAGACACGCATACACAGTCCTTCATTTGGAAGCCCTGCAACTGTGCTAGCTTCTTCACTTTGCCCCTGGCACGCTCACTACAAAAGACTTGATTTAGATACTGTAGAGCACTGAGCGCGCTGTAAAGTGAACTGCAAGCAAACAATGCATTCCTAATGCCTGACGAGCTGAAGCAGCCCTTTAAACCTTTGTTGCCCCACTGCGCGCAGCTCAAGCAAGTAGCTATAGCCTTTTTTTTTTTTTTCTTTTGGGTTTGGTTTGGGGTTTGCCAGCCCCAGTCACAACCTGTCATAGTGTCGCGTCGCGCGTTTCCGCTACCTGCCACGTCGCATCCAGTGTCGCCCATCTGACTTCCTTCCCAGACTGTCAGTGGTGCTTCCTGCTGCTGGTGCGTGCTTAACCCGCAATGGCTTCCGGCGCACGCACTGCAGCCGCAAAAGGCGCACATTACTTGCGAGCTCATTGTCGGCGTTGGATGCACTTACACCAGCTTTATTAAACCCCTATCTCACTCTGCATGTCGCTCTCTCTCTATCTTTCAAAGCTAGTAATAGGCATAGGAATTAAATAGCTCAAGAGCTAGTCATAGGCATCGGAATTACACTGCTCAAGAGTCTTTGAGTGCAGCCTTGAGCCTGGCGCAAACAAGCTCAAAGAGTAGCACTGTCAATATCATCGACCAAATAAGATCCTGGAACAGTACTAGCAGAGCCAACATCAGAGTGCAGCAACAAAATAAAACCTGCAACTTGTTTGTTGACCTGCAGCAAATACAGAAAAAAATGCTCAATGCCTCACTGGTTCATACCCTGCAAATCGTTGCGAAACAACGAATTATAATTATATCGTATCATTAAATATACTTAAATAATCTTCACTATATATAATATTATAGTATTCAAGACGAACATCAGTTATATATAAGCTTTAAATTGGTGCTACCCCGGGAATTGCTGTTCGTAACTTACAGGGTATAGCAACGAATGAAACACATTCCATCACAAGTTACACAAAATGCTATATATATGAGTGTGTCGCACATGTGTCCATGCGTAGCGTGTGTGAATGCTTGGCAAATAGACAAAAAAAAGTAACAGCCTGGTCGAAACCAAAATGCAGATAACTGTTGACCAAAACGAGCAGCATAGCGCATATTCTATTCCAGCACTTGAGAGGTGACACAGCAGGTGATGTCTCTGGGTCATAGCAAATGAAAAATGAATTAGAAAGGTGAATACTGCAGGAGAAGGGGCCAGAAAGCTTATGAAAGGAAAGACTTAAATTATCAAAAAATACAAAATAAACGCATAAAATTTACTATTAAATTATATCATATATATGTTTGCAGTTTCGTAAAAGCACTTGTGCCTAATTTCTATGTAAAACATAGCAAAATCCACGCAAACACTCAAACAATTAGGGAGACAAAGGCGAGCATGGATAGGCAAGTTTCAAGAGGCGGATTGGCAGGGCGGTTGGCTGGAAAACTAGCTGGAGCGATGTCAACTGAAGCCATACGACGACGAAAAAGTTTCAGTTTTTGTGCAAGCAAATTGGATTATTTGATTACGTGTTTGTGCGAGCGACCAGAACAGGTATACAGAACTCAAGTTAGAGCGACAAGTAGAGGGTGATATATAAAGAGACGAGAGAGGTAGAGAGTGAGAGAGAGAGAGTTTTCAGAGGGAGAGTAAGAATCAGACTTTGACGCTGGCAATTTTGTAAAGCGGCCAAGGGAATAAGTTTTAAGAGCGCCAAGAGTATTGCAGGGATTGCAGGTTCATTTAAAAAAATAAAATAAAAAAAACAAAAACACATCGAAATGAAAAAATAGTTTTCTTTTGGCTTTAAATCTGATTTATGTGGATTTTGTTTGCCAATTGGCAAATGTTTCTTTGCTGTTCAGTATCAAGAAGAAGTCAAATGGAAGCTATAAAAGCTAGAATACCAATTTGAAATAGAAGGTTTGACAGAAAGTACTTACAAAGCTGGAAATGATTGAACTCAATTTTTCTATGAGCAAGCGCAGCAAAGTATAATCCAACAATATGGTTAATATAAATGAAAAGTTCAAAAGGTCAGAGTCAAGACTTTAATCCGAAGGACATATTGAAAGTGCAAGCAAGAGCTCGAAGCAAAATTGACAGATATGTCTAAATGACAGTAGCAAGAGCTTTTGTGAAAAGCAGGAAAATAATATTCAACTGTTAATATTAAAATCGCAAATAGTAAACTGAGAAATTCAAGAGATAATTGATGCTGAAACACTGTTCCCATCAGATGCGGAATCTTTGTTCTGTTTTAGGCAGTTTAATATGAGAAATATGAGAAAAATCTAAGCTGAACCGATTGCTATTTGTTAGCTATTTGCATAGAGCAAGCTGTTGACAATTGCATATCCATCACCAAGCAAGTTTTATTGCAAATTAATTGACTAATTGACTAATTGAGTCAATTGCCAATGTATAAAATGGCAAGCAGTTACGTGAAAAGTGGTTACCGAAGGCAAGTAACGAGAAACAACGACTAAATGGCAATTGGCGTTCAGCGTTGTTGTCCAGCGGGCGTAATAAAATAAGAGAACTCGATGTAACGACAGCAGCAAGCATAAGTTACCTTGTGGCAGCTGTGGCAGTGGCAACAGTTACCTTTTACACAGACAAATTAAAAGTCAATATGGGCTCAAACACACACATGCACATAGAGAGAGAGAGACCTTTAGTTCGAGTTAGTTGGCAACAAAATTTATTGTTTCAATCTGGTCACAAATAGTTAGAAAATTGGTTTTCGCATGGCAGGCTTCGCAGGCATTCAAAGTGTCTGTTTAATTGATTTATTTTAAAAGGCATATAAATATAGTTCGTCTAGTCTATAAAACATGTATTGCGAAAGCCCGCAGTTGGCAAGTGTAGACGACAGCTGCTGTTGCATACTTCAATATGTGGCAATGGTGCGTATGAGTGATTTTTAATTTATATTTAAATAATCCAAGAGGCAAACTTGACACTTGCCAGGCGCACGAAAAAGGGCTAGCTTTTTTTTGATTATTTATTTATTATTATGTTAGGGCTCACTTCCGGCCCGTCCTAATGAGCTGTGAGCCCGCAGCACCAGACCAAAACAAACAAGCAAACATGCAAGAGGCGTTACGGCAAAGGCGTTCAACGAAAGTGTGAAGCAGACAACAACAAATAGTGGCAATGGAAGCAGTTGGTACTCAAGGGTGTTTTTTTTAAGCATGTGCTAGCTGTTAGAAATCGATATGTGATATGGTATATGCTTAGGTGCCGAACATTTTTGTGCTGACTGGCAGACAATTAACCCTTTACGTGCCAATTGCTAAATAAATTAGCCAGCTTGAGTGTATGTGTGTGGATGTGCGTATACGTGTCTGAAAGTTGATTGAAAAACTCGAGAGCTAAGTTTCCATACCCAAGGCATTTTAATTGGCATTGTTGCCTTCAAGTGTTTGCCATTAAAAAGTTGACTTTAAGGCGCAATCTGGCAATGCGCCTGGAAGTTGGGCCTGGGGCCTTAGGCCTTTGGCTTAGCTTTTCGATTGCCCAATCAGCACTGCAGCATTGCGCCTGCCATTACGTTATTTAATTAAGTTAATGTTTGTCCTTGAGTTGCCTTTCTATTTTCATTCTGCCGCTAATGAGGTTGGGCAAATAAAACGCGTATACACCATGTGCAACGCGGCGTATTTCATGACAGCTGTCATTTATAGCAATTGGCACGACAGGCTTTCAGTTTGCGTTGATTAAGTATATACTTAACGAATTTTGTGAAAAAGTTTGTGAAACTTTACGTAGTGACATTTAAATTAGGCTCAAATTATTTTCATTATTAATTGACTTGTGGATTGAATTGATTTATAGCAAACATTTGAAAGAAAAAAAATTTTGAAAATAGGTTTACCTTAGATATAAATAGAGCAGCACATATATATATATATATATTTATAATAATTAAAAATAATAAATAGAACCTGAAAAGTTTTAGCATTGCCATAAAACGTGTTTCTCAATCAGCTTAACATAAATACCCTTTTTGCATTAAATTTATTATTTATTTATTGCTACCAAGAATTAATTCTAAATAACAATTTTCTTTTAAGCCAGAGCGACAGAGTCCTTCAGGCAAATTTTTGCATTAAAGTTTTAACTACTTATTTGAAATATTCATGAAACTTTATGCATGCGTCTGATAATGTAGTTATTGGAACTGATGCAAATTAACAACAAAAATACCTTCGTTCCAGGTATTTCATTTGTTTCATCACAAAATACGTATGCATTGTCGATCTAGTTCTAGTTCATACCAAAAATTCTTGGCACGTTATCTCGTTGCAGTTTTACGTAAAGTATTTAAGTGCTTAATCAATATATGTTGAATAATAAGTAAAAATATAATGTGGCAAACAGAATATCGTTTAGTTGCAACTCCCTCTCACACGGAGCTCACTTACAGACATTGGCACACATTGAATTAAAACAGGAAGTTGCATGCAAATGCATACGAACAACATGGGAGTAGTCAGGGCATGAAATCTGCCACAATACAAATTGAAGTGCTGTACATTATAATTCATTGCACAAGCAATATGATTTTTGCCATGGCAAGCTGTAATCGCTCGACCTCTAGCCGTTCAACTCGAGCAAGCAAATTTTAACAACGACATTCACTTTTGGTCAACAGCACACCACCACAGCCACTCAACCATCCCAAGCAACCAAATACTCTCCCACACAGGCAAACAGTGCAGATTACATATGCCATGGGTCCAAGTCTGTTTCAATTCAAGTGTCCCCAGCTTCGCTTCTACTGCCGTTCGGATAAGCGAAAAATGCTCAACCACAATTTTTACCATTTGCTGGCATTTCTCTCTCTCTCTCAGTTGCACTTATTATTATTTTTTTTTTTTCGTGTTTGCATATTTTCCGTACTCCCTCTCATTGGGTCGCATTTCTTACAGGAATTGCATAGTGCATTTTACGAACAGACCAAAAATTAAGCCATATTCAAGCAAAGAGAATATTTTTTTCGTCTGTTTTTGTGATATGTAAATTGAATTTTTTATTTGCGCTTTAATTGCTTAATTATTAATGACGAACGACATTTAATTGTTTCGAAAAGTCAATTAAATATATGTGTGTATATAATATCGCATGTCCTTTAAATTTATTGTTTAATGTATATATATATAATCCTATAAGGAATATATACATTTTTTTATATTTTTGTGAACAAATTTTGCTGGCTAAAATACAACCCGCACAACGATCCAGGTAAAACACTTGAACTAAAACCAAACTCAGTAGCGCGCGTTTTTACTTTCATCTCATGCCTTCAAGCTGAGGAACTCGTTTATATGCCAATTACAGAACCGAATCAGCTTTAAAAAAAATTAATTGAAAGAAGAAAACGAGAAAAAAAAACTCCAAATTAAATTTCAAGTACCGCTCACAGAAAGTTTTACGAGACCTTTTGAAAGCCTCACCATTCTATTAAAGCAAATTACAAAACATGTGTTTTCTTTTTGGTATTTACAAACGAGAGCAAAAGATAAATACGTAATAATTTGAAGATTTTATAAATTTTAATGCATGCGCTAATGGGAAAAACTAGAAGGAAAGAGATAGAGAAAAGAACAAAAATATATATAAATATGAAAAGGAAACTGTTTGGCACTGATGCAACTTTTGCCACAGACCATTACGAAAATCAAATGAAAAAAAAATAAATAAATAAATAAATAACACGTACATACATAACGTATACGACACGTTGCCATATACTTGTTTGTGGCGCGACTTCTTTGGCCGCCCCTGACACAACTTTTGTTCTTAAAGAGCATAAGCGTGTGAGTGAAGATAACAAGCTGTCGAGATTAGAGGGAGCGAGCATATGTATAAATAGTCCACTAATGTGCTTATATAAATCCAAGGATTTATAAACCTTTTTTCTTTTTAGCTCTCTTTGAAATCAGTTTACGTGTAACCCATTTTTATAATGTTTTCAAGTGCTTACCACACCCAAACGACAGTTGCATCAATAGATAATAACCTGCAAGCGACAAAAGAGAACGAGCAGCAAAAGAAATGCGATTATAATGAAGGGATAATACATATTTGTATTATATACATAAATATATTATATGTAAGGCTAATGAAATAAATTAAAGCTGTAAATAATGAGTATGGCTCTCATTAACCTAAAGAATTCAAGCATTTTATATTCTATAGAGTTTTCATAAACAGCTTACGGCCAAGTTTTACACGATTATGCAGTAAATTGCATTCGAGTGGTGGCTTAAGTGAGAGCCTTGATGCTTGCTCGTTGGATTTATTGTTCAGAGTGAGAAAAACAGACGGAAAATAATTAACTGCTGCTGCTGACTAAGTAGATAAGAAAACAGGGGAACAGAAGCGAACATCGCAATATCAAATGAATGGTGGAAGTTTAAGTATCATCAGCCAAGGCGAAAGGGGACAAAGAGGGGCAGCGTCTAGGTGGAATTAAGGAGCATAGAGTAGAGTAGTTGCGGGGCTTTTTTTTTAAATTTTAATTATTTTTCCTAACAATATCAACACCTATTTATAATGCGATTTTGCAGCTTTTGTCATTGACTGAATAGAATCTGCTCCGTTGGTTGTGTTCTCCTCTCGAATGTCTGATAGGTGGATCCAGCCTACTACGTATCCTTAACTCCTGCCCGTTGCATTTGCTCACATAGCGAGCGTCTTGAAAATAAACCGTCATCAAGATTCCCTAGTTTGGTCCAATATTTAATGTGGCGGCGTCTACGTCTATTCAAGCACATGAATCTCCAATATCCTTCACTTAATCCTCTTTTGAATACCTCCAAAGCTTTATCTCTATATATGGAGTCGTGCAACCCAGGCATATTTAAAAATTTCAAATGGGTTTTTAAACTAGTTGCCCTGGAATACACAACTGTTGCGCTCTCCATTTGACTGATTACGCGCAGCTCAGCTGAGAAGCTAAAGTGAAGAGCGCTTGCTGGAAATTCAAGCATTTCCAAGTTTTCCAACATTATTCAGCACTGCTAGTCACATACAAGTTTTCGTCAAGAGCACATGCACAAAAGACAACGCACGTAGCGAGTTCTTCAGCTCGCTTCAAGCAGCTCTCGAGCTCACAAAATTTGATTTCTAATGGCAAGAGCTTCCTTCCTTCTTTTTCACCAAAAAAATAAGAAAACGAAATAAACTTTCAAGGCAGCAGCTGCGTTTAGAGAGAGACAGAGATAGATAGCATAAGCACGCACTGTGTGTGCTAGCATAATATTTCTCGTTTTGTTGTTGCATATGTCAGAGGGAATGTAGTTAAGCAAACAGCTAAAAATAGTGTTGCATATTTATGTGCGCGTTCGACTCTGAAGGCTTTGCGATGTTGTGACTATGAAATTATAAACATTAAAGGAAAAATAAAAAATAATAATAATAGGGATAGCCGTAGATTTTAAATTCAATTTCTTTATATATTGACCACATTTTGGATACCCTATCTAAGCAAATGAAGTCTAATTCAATTTATTTATTTTTTATTTATTTATTTTTTATTTATTTATTTTTTATTTATTTATTTTTTATTTTATTTATTTATTTATTTTTTATTTATTAATTTTTTATTTATTTATTTTTTATTTATTTATTTTTTATTTATTTATTTTTTATTTATTTATTTTATTTAATTTTTTTCATTAAGTGTAGAAACGGTACAATCAGATTTAGTACTTTAACAACAGGAATAAGTTTATCCTTCACAGCGACAAGTTACCCAAAAGGGCATCATAGTTTCGACTATCTCTAGTAATTCGTTTTCTTCGTTTTACTGTCATGTGATGAGTTTTTGTGGCAAAAAGAAACGCTTAAGGATACTTGTGCAAGATTTATGACGTGTTAGTTTTTTTCGTATTCAGTTTTTTTTACTTTTTTCGAGTGGAGTTTGCCACAGGACTTGCAACAAGTCCACATCCTTTTTGCGCAACAACCCACTTGCACATGCATATGCATATTAAAGCGAGGACATGCAATTTTTGTTCCCTTTGCCAAGTAGCGCTCATTTTTTAATGAGCGCCCCGGAAATGTGGCTGTCTGTGTCTGTGTGTCTGTGTATGTGTATGTGCGCGGCGTTCATTTTGATTTATGAAGAACGCTGCGCAGCTGACGTTTCGTTGGAAGCTGTTGCGTGTGGGTGCGGCAGGACATTGGTTAAATAAGTAAAGCAGTGTGGAGTGAGCAAAAACAGAAAATATTATTTTTAATGTGACGAACGCATATATGAAGTATTACTGCATCCTGTTGCCGTTTGCTGGCCTTAATGCTCTGTCTGGCCGGAGGCTTTGTGTTTACTCATTGATATTGTAAGCGCTCGCCTGCCTAAAAGTTGATTGCAAAAGTCCTTAAACTGTATTTACGCTGCGCACACGCGTCCATTAATCAAGCAATTTATCAAACATGTCATTTGAGAACAGCAGCAGCAGCAGCAGCAGCCACAATTATGATGGGATTGGAGCAGAGACTTGACATATTTGAGATTTGATCATCATTTGCTAAATGCCCTCTCTCTCTCTCTCTCTCTCCCGCTTTATATTGACGAGCCAGAAATGAGCAGCTTGCAAGAGAAACTAGCAAAATGATGTGCCACTTGAAAGCATGTATGGACTATGGGACTATTTGTGATTTATTCAATGCAATGATTTTGTAGCAACTATACGATTATATAAGATTTATGATATCGTTTCTAGTTTTATTTTGAAAATACATGAAATAAACAATAATTACAGAGCTTCCAGCTTAATGCCCAAATGCCAACCATAGGCTGCAATAGGCACATCTGCTTGGTACAGATACGTTCGATCACATATTCTATTAAATACTTGCTGTGACACAGTTATCAGGCATTGTTTTACCCACAGTGCGAATTCAGTCGGGAAGTTAACTAAGTCGACTGCTTTTCACACTGAGTGTGCAGCAGTCTGTCACAGTGTGTATGGTTTCGATTGGTATCAATGTTGTTGTGCTGTTGCCTGAGGTAAGCATCAACCACAATTCTGGGTCATGTCAAAATCGTAAGGCTTGTCAATCAGCTTTATCATTTTGTAAGCGTATATGTGTGTTTATGTGCGTGTGTATCTTGTAACGTTAAACCGGCATTAGTCAATTATGTTCTGCCTTAAAAGCCATACAAATGCAAACAAGTGCGGACTTTAGCTTGGCTTAGCTCCTAAGGCAACGCTCGAAGGAGGTCCTTTCGCTCAGCATAAAAGTATGCTACAATTTTTGCATGTAAAAACAGAAGCACACACAACAGCAACGCACCCACACATACTAAACACAAACACAAACACATGCATACATAAGCAGCTAAAAGCTTATAGTTCATCAAGTGAAAAAGTGAGTCGACCGAGCCGAGAGCGCTGCATATGAAGAGAGCTCAAAAGAGGTTAATAACTGTAGATACTGGCAAGCGGAGCTTGAAATGGAGCTGGCTTTCATTGTAAGCAAGTGGAAATGAGGGGAGCATGTTTGTCCGTGTGTGTGTATGTGTGTGTATTTATATATATACTGATGTCTCAAGCATGCCTGCGTAGGGAATATAAGTTATTGCAAGTTGTTTTACATGCTCTTTTTGAGTCGCATGCCTGGATAAAAAATGGAATTTGTATGGCATGCCTGCGCCCAATATACCCTATCTATTCTGCAAAGCTACAAATTTATTCTATAAAAACTAGATATATTTTTCATGTTCATATTTAAGAATAATTGACAACTCTAACTCATTCCTTTTTTTTTTTTTTTTAAATTATTTATTATTTTATTATTGCAGCTTTTTGTCTGTGACTCTTCTTCTTTTATTCAGCATTTCTCATATTATCCTTTCATTTTTGCCTTCTTATTATTTCGCTACTTTAATTATGTTTACTACAGAAAAAAACCTGCTGTATATACATCTTTTTATTCAATTTTATTCATTTCACTTTGCTGCAAACAGCTTTTTACTGTTACTCTCCATTTTGAGCACATATTAAAGCATGCATCTGCATTTTGGTAAAAGTCTTGCACTCACATCCTTTGTTAAAGCATTTATGCATGCATCAACCTGTTTGAAGCAGCATATGTAATTTGCATGTGTGTCAAAGCCGAAAGGATGTGACATATAAAAATTGTGACACACTTAGGAGCACCTTCTATAATAATGCCTACATTATTTATATAACGTTGTTCTTGTTTTCTTTTTTATGATGGCTCTTATTTTGTTTACACCGCTGTCACGCCTTCAAGCGCATAATTGAATTTTTACGACTTTATCGAGCTAAGAAAAAACAGAAAAAAAAGAAAAAACTCACAATAATAACAAGCGTCATAAATAAATGTCTATATCAACGAGGCTGAGGAAAGTTCTAGTCCAAGCATTTTTATGAGCTGCCATAATCAGACATTTTTGGCTTTTCGGATTTGCAAACTCAAAAGTCGATTTTATTACCTTTGAACATGCGACAATTGTAGTGCCTACAAAACACGTGTATATATATATACATATACATATAACCAAGTATTTCTATATCCTTTTGTATGTCTGGGGCGAGGCTCTGAAGGCTTGTAGCGTCTATTCGACCCTGCCACTGTAGAAAACCCACGCAAATCCACGCCAAAGTCATTTCCGTGTAATAAAAGTCTGGCGCATTGCAATTTGCGTTTTGCAGAATGGGCGTGGCCAAGTGCAATGAACCGCTAGGAAAAGCTGGCGGAATGAAAATGCCAACAATGTTTTCATAGCATACTCGACGATTTTTACGCCTAAAAGTATTTTGTTAAAATGCCAAAGTTGGGGGCGGGCTGACACAGCTGATAAGCAGGCAACAGAGCACGGCAGACACACAGCTTTAACAATTGTAAAACTGACAGCCTTTTGTTGTTCTTTGTTGCGGCAACTGATGTTCAATACCCTGTAACTGTGAAATACGCATGGCTTGCCAAGAAGATGCTAAAATTGCGCTGCAAATTAAATATATTCTTCAATATTAAATAGAATTTGATAACTGTCTGATGAGCAGCATAATGAAAATAATTTCCCAAATAAACTAATCTAAATATGTATATAAATATAAATTTAAAAAAATAAAATAAAAATATAAAAATAAATATAAATATAAAAATAAATAAAAATAAAAATATAAATATAAATATAAATATAAATATAAATATAAATATAAATATAAATATAAATATAAATATAAATATAAATATAAATATAAATATAAATATAAATATAAATGTAAATATAAATATACATATATAAATATAAATATAGTTTTTGTGTTTATTGTTTTTAATTATATATATATATATATATATATATATATATATATATATATATATATATATATTTTTTTTTTTTTTTTAATTTTCTGTTTTTTGATAGAGTATTTGGAAGTCGTTATCATATTTGACTGCCAAACACAAAACCAAAAGCCATTCACACGTCCTGTAACTGATACTCTACCCTGTGAGAAGGCTTGTCTACAAATATATATGTATGTATATACATACAAGTATATCCACTTGTATAGCTCTCTTTATACACAAAAAAAAGGAGAATAACATGTGCTTATTAGGTTGTGTTTTTGTTGTTGCTTTCTTTAGTACGTATGAGTTGGCATGTATGTTTATAGATGTGTATTTGAGTGTGTAAATGTATCTTCACTTCCTGCAGCTATTTTGTATAACTAGTTAAATATTTATAAACTTTTTAAATACCCTGTAAATGTGCACATTTAAAAAGTTTCAGATTGTCTGCCTCAAATAATTACAAATCGATTTACAAAAGTTATATAGCGATATGTGTTGCTTCGAGCTATTTTGGTATTTTAATTAGCTACTTGAAGTTAGTTAGTCTTTAGTCCAGAGTATAATATATGCATTACCCAATGCCACATACTCTGATATTTATTATATATTTTATATACTCAGAGATGCAATTTTTTGTTGCTCTTCAGCACTGGTAATTTTTTAAGTTTTGCTTTAAAGCGTTTTCCAATTTGTTTGCATACATTCTTCAATTAGCTCAAATTAAAATTCTAATGAGCACGACCCCAACGCTGCCCCACCAATGTAAACTTACCAAAGGCGCAAAGCGTTTGTTTACATTTAAAGCCAGCCGCACTTAGTTAAATTTCTCAGCCCAGAAACATAGTTAATTTTGCTAACTTAATTAACTTGAAAGCAGCATCTGCTGCCATCTGTTTCTGCTCTTCTTAGCCACGGGGCTACCATTCATTAGGCGTCAAGCTTTCATTTCACCCAGAACTTTAAGCATTTATCTTGGATATTAACACAAATGTCACAGTCCAGAACGCTTGTCTGATGATGTTAAGATACCTTAACACCATACAAAATTTATTGAGCAATGAGTTTGCAAGTCCGTCATATGTTCAAATGTATTAAAGAAAACTTTTTATATATTTTTTAATTAATCTAAAAATGTCACCGCAGTTAGCCAAATGAAACCCTCGTCTTTAATGAATAGAAATTATTTATGAACATAATTCATAATTCATAAAACATAGGAAAAACGAACAAAATTACTTTGAAGACTTCACAATTAAAGCATATTAAATATTTATTTAAAATTCACGTGATTGCTACAGAGCCGAATACGAAAACTGAGCTCCACCTGGCTAGCAGGAACTCTAAATGGTTAAACGTAACTATTTGAATAGCACGGGCCTGAGGATTGCAAGCTGTGCACAGGGAATGTTGACTGAACGCCAAAGCGGATGCTACATCTATACAATGGAGAAAGAAAGAGAAAGAGAAAGAGAGAGACAGAGACAAAAAGGAAAATGGTTACACAACCATGTATGTGTTGCTGTTGCGTGGGTGGAAGTTTAACAAAAGTTTAATTGAATTTCTGTCGCCTGACTGACGTCAAATGGCCCGAGCTTTAAATATCGAAATTTAAAACTGCATAAAAGCTTGTTGTGAACTCAATCGTTTATATATATGTGTGTATTCTAAAATTTAAAGCTAAAGCATTGCAATGATGCCTAATCAATGGTAAATAATTGTGCTTGGCGCCACATCTTTCAGTCACACATATTCACACACGTCAGCTTCAAGCCGCTAACATTTGACCTAGCCACACCAATTGTGAATATCGCAGCTCTACATCGTATGCATAGCAAGCAGTTCACATACGAGAATGTCTGTGTCTGTGTGTGTGTGTGGGTAGGTGTATCAGATTATTATGCAAATTTATTCATAGTTTCCGCTTTTTGACTCATTATCATTGACTCGCCGTTGATGTTCAACGTCTGCGTATAATTTATTTTATGAGTATCTGTATCTCCTCGTATAATCTGCTATACTATGCCAAGAATCCATTAGATACGTTATCGGTGTGTATGTGTTACATGATTGACGATATGACTGCACATTTATACGCTGACCTTCATCTAAAGCTTCCAATCGGATAATGTGCATTGAATTCAAATGCTTTTAGGTCATGTGGAAAATTGAACTTATATACTCTGAACTCATTGATATAGAAAGGTAATATTCTGGTGCGTAAATTGGGCAATGCCAGGAATATTTATATTAGATTCATTTAGCCAGCTTATTGAAGGAGTATTTAGCTTGTAGCAAAAGTAATCATGATAAAGAATTGTCTCAATGAAATAAAAATATAATTTAAAGTACTATAAAAAGAATGATTCTTAATTCTTTTCATCTAAATGAATTGAAATGAATTGTGAGTTCAATTTTTTTGTTGCCACAGCACTATGGGTAAAAAGCCCGATTTTTTGGCATAAATAGTCCCTGAAGAGATAGAAGCTTCAAATTTTGCACACATATTAGTATGAGTATTTTATAATTTCGGATTTTTTTTTTCCAAAATTGAACCACGCCCACACCCCTTCCCCCTTCATTCATTTACTTTTTTCTACGTTTTTTGGGCATAACTTCTACACCGTTTTAGCTAAAGACTTAAATTATATATATTTAGATAGATATTATGGTAACGCAGATTTTGTAATTTTTAGATTTTGGATGCCACGCCCCCTCCGCCCCCAATTTGAAAAAAACGCATTTCAAATACTAGAGACTTGTAATTTGGCACATAGGTACATTAAGATACTCTTAATCTACTCTGAAAATTTCATGAAGATCGTCCTTCTAGAAATGGAGTTATTAGCGTCCAAAGTATAGCCCAACCCACCCCTAAGCCACGGCAGCAACAGCCCGGTTAGCAGAGCGCGTGGTCATACGTTCGTAAAGAAGAAGAGTATTTTTTTGGTCAATTAATTTAAGTTGATCTTCAGATTTGTTGTCTTTGCTTATTTTGTTTGACCATATAATCTTTTATTGCACTATATTGTCGCTTGTTGCTGTTCCTCACTTCCAGCAGAATGGAATTGCTGAACTCATGTGTAGCTGCAACATGTCAATTATTTTGTGAAGGAACAAAAAGGAGCAAATGAGGTTAATTGATTCTGAACCTGGACATAATACACAATAACTGTTATATCAAACCTCTGTGAAGTAGTGTGCTGCACAAAAGTAATACTCCACGGAACACACGTACATTTGTTAGTTTTTAGCGAAAAATACACATGAGCAACACACTGGACAACTGGACAATAACATAATTACAATCAAAAAGTAAAAGCAATAACTTATTTTACATACCATTAGGTACGTTTTCCATTATACACTTTCTTTGTTTATGCTTACACAAAAGCTCCACTTTAATTGCAAGTTGCGCAAAATTTTCCGCGCTTTTTATATATCAAATGCAAGTATTCAACAGCTGTCTTTGATTATGTGTAAACTATTAATGGTAGTCCCTAAATTTACAAAAAAATACTATTTAATCTAGTTGAAGTATATATATTTAATAAATCAAAGAAAATTTTAAATTGTAAACAAAATTTGTTTTGAATAAATGCCAAAAAAATTTTACCCATAGTGCACAGGTTAAAATTATTGATTTAACATAAGCGCATTAATTCTAAGGAGCTTAAACTAAAGTCAACCAGTCTTTGGACAATCGTCTCGCAGCCCTAAACATGGCAAGTTCCTTTTTGTTCCGTGTGTAATGAATTGTGCGTCTGCTAGGACATTTTCAAATAGATAAACGCATTTTAATTGGTAGGAAGTGGTAGCAGTGCCAAAATCATGACCAAAATTTATGTTGACAACGCGTATAGAGGGCACAGCGCCACTTGGTCAAAAGGCAGGGAATGTTTGAAGAGAGAGAGAGCGAGAGAGAGAGAGGCTACTGCACATCCGCTGCGGGCGGGCGTACCAAAAAATGAAATGGCCAAAAACCGTCAAGCAGACAAAAAGCCCGATGCAGTTGCAGCAAACGCCATGGCGCTTATTAATGGGTCATGTGTGCGCTGTAAACTTTGGCCAAAACTGAAGTTGGCCTTCTCTCAATTGGTTTTGTTGTTGTTGGTTACTGTTGGCTACGGCTGCAGTGCTTTAAACTTTTGCAGAGCAAGTTGCCAGAGCGCAAAAGTTTGTGGTCCAGCTCGCATAGCAAAACACCCGCTGGGCGCACAGCCACGCCCTAACTTAACCCAAAAAGGTGAGAAAAGCGTCATATAATAGCACATATATATGCATACATACATACGTACAAAAGCACACATACATTGCGCATTAGTTAGTTGATTTTTGGTAATTTCCCTGGTACAAAATTACGAGGTGCACATTTGCATATTTTTCGGCCAGCAAAGTCTACAAATTGAAAGCGCGTTACAGGAATTTGCATAAAACACTTAATACTAAAGGCGCTACAAATGCATAAATCATCGTCATCATCATCAACAACAAGAGACCCATGGCATTTAGCTCAGTCAATCGAATGGACATTAGTGCTGAGCAACTGCCATTCGCGTGCGTGATAGCTTCAGCAATTGAAGACAACTAAACTCGGGCAATAATTTGCTTAAATAAAATACAAAATTAAGTACAAAATCTACTTTCCTAATCAACACAAAATACAATGTCAACGTAAGTGAAACATGTCATGAATAAATATACAATTCATAATAGATTCCGTTTTCACGACTTAAAATCATGTAAGCAAACGATGTTAACTTCGTTTAAGTCCAATCAAAAACGATTATATATTAACGCGGCACTCAGCTCGTGCTTTTATTGTATGGCAGCAGCCCATCTCTAGTTGCCACGGCACACACGACGTATGCGTCATAAATGTGAAATGTGCCTTTCGTTTTTCGATTGCCTCGCTTCACAAATCACAGTATCGCGTGTGGTTGTTGCTATTGTTGTTGGCAGCATTTTCAAATTCATGTCAAGCATCAGAATTGAAAATTCAATGCGTTTGTAATTGCCAAAAATGGACGTTTGGATATTTGGCCCCACAGGGACTTGGGCATCTAAATTCTGAACAGTTCGGCGACGTTCATTTGATGCGTTCGTGCAAGGAAATGAAGTATACGCAGTGTTGCGCCATTGGCAATTGCCAGTCGACAATGGTTAGTGCTGTGTAGGAAATTAAGTGGCTGACGAGCACAGACGGAACTTAATGGAGCTCTTGCCTATATTGATTAATAGATCGTGGCAAAGTTATTTGCAAGAAATGGCATGTGCTTAGCCTCATATTAAGATTTCCAAAGTTAAAGTCATGCAAAGCAAAAGCTTTGCGGTCATTCTCATTTATAAAAGTTAACTGGATTCTAAAAGCTAACTTTATCCGTTGGGAAATTCCAACTGGAGAAGTTGAATGAGAGGGAAAATACAGAAAACAAGAGGAAGATTTTCAGTAAATAATAAACAGCAAGACGAAGTTACATGCCCTTGTGTATAGAGAAATTAATTTGAAAATGTTTTTTTTTTTTTTTTAAATAAGTTTATATATTTGTTATTTGCCGCATTAGCTGTAGAAGGATTTTTATTTTTATTTTGCAATGATATTTATATCTAAACTATGCTGTATACCATTTCTGCTACCCATCAACTTAACTTAAATATGAAATGCAGTCACGTACATTTGTAAACAAGTTGACGAAATGTAGAAAAAACAAACACACGAAACATGCGTAATTAAAGCTGTCACCAAACAGAAATTCAGCGGGAACCAGAAAAAAATAAGAAAATAAAAAAAATTAAAATAAATAAAAAAAAAAAACAAAAAAAAAAAATACAATCTTTTTTGGTAACAAAAGAATAACACTCGCACCCTGTGGGTATTCATGAGTGCGCACCGCTGGTTTTTGTTCACTTGCGAAAAAAAGAAATACAAATTGGAAAACGAAAATAAAAAAACAAGTAAGAAGGCTCTAGTCGAGACGGCTCGACTACGAGATCCCCTGAACCCTGCAAAAAAAGTGATACTCTTCTTCTTTACGATCGCATGAGCGCGCGCTCTGCTAACCGCGCAGTTGCTGCCGTGGCTTGGTGGTGGGTTGGCCTATACTTTGAACGCTTATAACTCCATTTATAGATGCATGATCTTAATGAAATTTTCAGAGTAGATTAAGAGTGTCTAAATGTAACTATGTGCCAAATTTCAAGTCTCTAGTATTTGAAATGCGTTTTTTGCAAATTGGGGGCGAAGGGGGCGTGGCATCAAAAATCCAAAAATTACATAATCTGCGTATTCATATTATCTATCTAAATATACAAATTTGAAGTCTTTAGCTAAAACGGTGTAGAAGCTATGCTCAAAAAACATAAAAAATTGAAACGAATTTTCGATTTTTTATCGATAATTTGGAAATGGGATGAGTTATCGAAAAAACAAAATAAACTCGTACTGCGTAGCTAACATACGAGTGTTCATGTAAAATTTCAGCTTTCTAGCTTTTGTAGTTTCCGAAATCTCGACGTTCATACGGACGGACAGACGGACAGGGCTCATTCAACTTATTTTTTTATGCTGATCAAGAATATATATACTTTATGGGGTCTGCGACGTCTCCTTCTGCCTGTTACATACATTTTCACAAAACCATTATACCCTGAATTCCCATTTTCAATGGGTTCAGGGTATAAAAAGGATAACTAGACGGAGGCTTTTAATTGTAGGCCAAGCGGGATGACAATAATTGAACCAGTCGAAGCATGTGTCGACTTTTATTTGTGTTTGAGAAAATTTTTTTTTAGCAGTATCGATAGCATTTCGCTATGAAAGGCAAGATTAAAGTGAATTAGCATTTGTGGCTCAGCTGTTAAAAACGAATTCTGAAATTTGGCTTGCTAATTGACAATTTTTTGATTAAATTTTATCAACAAGATTTTCTTAAATTCATTTACACTTGTATTCATATATTTATGAGAATATAATTTCAAATTTAAATGTATTTTGTTGTATATTTCACCAAAGCTTATTCTGAGCTGGTAAAATTATTAAATTTTAAAATCTTTTAAATATATTGACAAATAAACTAAAATTTATAAATGTACTTTGTTTGATATATCACATAGATATATATACAGCAACTCGTACTGAATTAGTATTTATCACCATATTCCACTTTTCTGCACCAAAATCTGCTTTTTCATTGAAATTTTCTGGAAAATATTGTTTGGAATTCGTGCACTATCAGCTACCACGCCAGCGAGCTCTTCTTACCTGTGCTCTTGTTCGCCTGGTTGCAACTATTATTACGAAATCGTAGCGAATTTCGTGTAGTCTACTTTTTTGGTGCAGCAGCTGCTCGCCAGAACAGCAGCAGAACAACAACATGATATGAATTGCAAAGCAATTAAATTGCACAATTGCGGATGTCAGTTTTCAGTTTTCAGTTTTCAGTTTTCAGTTTGCAGTACTCGGTGCTGCGGCAGTTGTTTGCGTGTTTTGCAACATTTTGTTAAGCCTGACATTTTAGCACCTTCAACAGCAACAATAACAACAGCACTTACTGCCAGCTGATCACGGGCAAGTCCTGCTTGTTTTTTTCCCATGCTGAACATGTGGCAAATGTGGCAGCTGCACGCATCCAGCGACCATTCGTCCAATTGTGCTTAGTAGGTTTGTGTCCCTGCTAAGCCATTGCATGACATGCATGACTATGCACACAATTTATAACGCACACCTACAACTCATGGAACAACAATCATCAAACAGGCGGATTTTAGTTTCACTTACCTCCTTCTGTGTTGTTGTTACCGCATTTTAAATAACAAACAGCGAAATTTGTTTATAATTACACATTAGCGGATAACATATCGCGCATGCCACAGCGAGTATGCGAGTGTACGTGTTGCGTGTGTGTGTGTGGGTGCACGAGTTGTGACTTGTATGCAGTCTCGGCCAGCTGCATGTCTGATAGTCTATCTCTCTCTCTCTCTCTCTCTCTCGCTCTCGCTCTCTTGATTTGTGTATGTAATTGACGTTGTTATGGCGGCCCATATGTTTTTTATGATGTGGTATATGTGCGCTAAACTGTTTGCCATTATCACCGATTACGATTGCGATTATTCAATTATATATGTCCATGCGTATAATTGGCTTGCCGATAGACTAATTGTGTCTGCATAGCGGTGGCTACTATAATTCCATAAAGCTTTAATCGGATTATTCAGAATTTCAAATAAAATACTATATATGCTTCAACAATCATATATTTAGTCATTCAGACATTAGGATAACAGTACCAAATGATTAGCCTTATAGAAAATCTTTAGTTTTTCTTAGACTTAGAATATGCTGAAGGCAAAGCGCTGCTGATGGAATGAAATGAATGCTAAATAAATAAATGCTAATAAATAACTAAAAGCAACTTCTATATATTTCCGTCGCTGCATCAAAGATTGAATCGTATCAAATGAAAATCGATTTCTGGCAGAAGCAGAAAGCCAACATTCACTTGAAAATTGCAGCTAAATTCAAGTCAACTTTTCTCTAATCAACTCTGATGATTCATCTGAAACAAATTGTTTGTCGTTTTATCAGCACACACTACATGTAATAACTATAATACATTAGTATGATCATTAAATGCATTCAAATGGCCCTCTGAACAACACCTTTGAAGTTTAACAACCGAAACGTGCCGCTTGACCAACATTACCAGCAACAAATAACAACAAATAATCAAGGGTTTGCTTAAGACACAATCAAACAACAAACACGCGCACCGTTGTCCATAAACACGTAGCAGGCATTTATGAAACATTAAAACGTCTTTACGCACTCAAACATTGTCAAACGAGTTCTAATACCTCCACAGCACAACTCACTGTTTGACCTGTTGCATTTGTGCATGGCTTTGTGTGCGTCTGAGCGTATGAAGATGTAAAATTATAATAACAAACAGAAACGACCACACTCAATAATTGCTATCCTGCTCATACACAAACCACTTTCTCGCTCAAATGGCCAAACAAAGCAATTCATATCCATAGCAACATGCAATTTAAAATGCCTTTTGGCTGCTTGCTTCCTTTTTGGCCACAAAATGCACAGACAAATGTGCAAATGGACTGGTAATTCTGGAATTTGAGGCATTTCTGCTATTAGGCAGGCTCAAGAGCACAGCTTGTAGTCAGCTCAATTCCGTAATTGGCCAATTTAAACAATTAAATGAATTATTACCGCCGCTTTCTATTGGTATTACTAATGCTAAACTAATGGAAACAAATTGATTAAAGTATAAAATATGCAATATGCATGAATTTAGCAAATGCAAATTATTCAAATTATTAAAATGTCTAAAAAAATTGGCTCTATTTAAAAAAAAAATGAAACCAAATTTAAAAAACAATTAGCAACGCATTCCTAATACTTTACAGTTTCATAGTATGATAAATGTTGATTAAATAAACCATTTAACTATATTTATTTACTACACATTAAAAATAATTTTGAAGTCCATTCAGCTACATTTTTACTTTCATCTAATGCATAAGGTAATTTAACAATCTTGAGAAACAAATTTGAACGCCAATGGAGTTTAGATACGAAATCATTCGATTAGCGAACAACATGTTTATAGATAGATATACATGTATACCAAATCAAGTCTATATAGATATATATATGAATGCGACTAGCTAATGAAACGCATATGATGTTGTAATGTAGTTAGATGTTGGTTATGTATATAGTTAAAAGGTATTTGATAATTGTTTTCGGTGTAGCAGCTTTAGAGCTTACCTTGTGGCTGTCAGGCAGGCAAACGCTTTTATTGGTGTCTGAAACCTGCAATATACAAAAAAAAAAAACCAGAAAAGAAAATGTCGCCACTGGTATAAAAAATTTTTCAATTGCTCTCTATGTAGATTTTATTGTCGGTTTATACTTTATCTTTTTTTTTTGTTTTGGGAAGTTTGGAGGTTTTTGATATTTGGTTTTGGATAGGCAAAAATATTTGCAATTCACTTTTCTTTCTGTTGTTGTTGGTTATGAGGTGAGAGATAGGAGAACATGTTATTTCTATCTATATAAATGCGAACTACATTCTGGTTGCACATTTTGCAATGCATAGTTAATGTACATGTGTGTAGCGTATGTATAATATATATGTGTGTTTGTGAATGAGCTAAGATTATAAAATGGATTTACATATTGTAGGGCCGACCACTTGTTTTGAATGGAAATGACTATTTGTGTTATTATTTTGTATATACATGTTTCGTTCCATTTTTGAAATGATATTTGGAAAATGGTTAAAAGACGTTCACAATTTAGTTATTGATATTTACAATTGTTAAGAGGAGCAGACGTTTGCCATGTGCAGCAATTATTATATGTTTACATAAATTGAGAAATATTTGAAAAATTGAATTCCAACTCCACTTCGACCAGCATCCAAGTATTCCCAATTATCTATTTGAAATGATGTACTATTATGCATAAATAGAATACAACCTGTACAGTGCACACACAAAAACAGCGGCAACTACATGTTAAGCTATAAATTTATAAGTAAATAAAAAATACAAATAATTTGAGTTGTTAAAAGTGTTGATGTAAAATGCAAACATGTTTGTGGCTAGCACGGAAACAATTAAATTTAATTAATGACAAAACCAAACCATTTACATAGAGCAAAATATATGTCCACGCACTCTCACACTTATCAAACACAAAAGTTGTCTTTTTTTTTTATTAATAAACAAATGTAAGCTACGCAGATAAGCAGGCTTTATAATTAAGCCGCCTTCAGCCTTCCCTTCGCTCTAGTTTCTGTTTATTTATGCACATAAATTATACCATAAATTTTACATAATACATATATAATTTGGCAAATGCAATTTACATTTGTTTCATTTATGCTTGCATACTTTTCGGGGCAAGAGTGGAGCCAGGGTTAAATGCAACATCTAAAACTAGACTACATACATTTACGATATATGCATATAAATATAGCACTACAGCCCCCATAATATGAATATCAGCAATATATATTATTAAAATGAGATGCTTATAATTAACATTTAGAGACAACACCAATAGCAACGACCACATCAACACACATATAATAAATAGCTAGAAAAAAGTACAATAGCAATAATAATTGTTATACGAATTATAATATAGACATTTATAAATCGTATTTGTATTAGTTTGAATAGTATGTATTGCATATGTGTCGAATGTGCGATTTCATTTGATTTTACAGCAGTTTCACTTTATAGATTTCCAATTATGATAAGCGAAATGAATGCAATTACTTGAAATTTTTATTCTGCATTAAAATTTGAAGCAGCGTTTATATATTTTCAAAAGTTCTCGATATGAATCATGAGAAATATATTATTTTAATCATGTTCTTTGTTCTTTTAAATAATAGCTAATAACATTAGCAGCTGTGTGGTTTGATATACAGAGTAACAAACGTACTCAGTGGCATTTGTTATAAATATTATTGAATACGAATTCCAGTAAAATACTCTCTGATACTGATAGATTTTATAATTAATGAAAAATAGCTGCGCATAAGTATTACCACTAACCATACAACACATAGACTGGACAACTGGAACAAATTAATGTGCACACTTATTTTTTGACATTAGAACCCCATCAACTTCGTATTTGCTCGGGTTTTTACTTTTCGGGTCGGGAGAGAAAAATTGCTGATGGCAAAATCATTCCGCTTCGAGCGCTCGACGGTGATGGTCGATATTCCAAAAAGGCCTGACATGTACCGCTCTTTCCCTTGCTTTCTTTCTCTTTCTGCCCTATGCTTTTTACTCTCTGCTCTCTTCTTACAAAAATATATGTATGCTAGCACAAACAGCAAGCAGCTCACAAAAATTGAAATTTCTTCTCGACGCGATCCCATTGGTTCCCTTCTAAGCGAAGGGTATACCGAATTCTTAAACGGCTTTGCCATGCTCATGCAAAATGTTAGCGTTTTCATGATTATTTGTGGAAAGGGTATGAAAGTGTTGATGTACATAAACAATACTATTTCCCGATGACCATACACACACACATTTACACTTCCTCGCTATATGTGTAGGCATTTATGTGCTTGTGTGCAATATTCTTGCTGCCTGTAGCACTATTAGAACCCCAGCAGTTGACGATCGTTCGGTTGGGTAGCGATGTGAGCTTGCATACACACACACATTTACACTTCCTCGCTATATGTATAGGCATTTATGTGCATGTGTGCAATATTCTTGCTGCCTGTAGCACTATTAGAATCCGAGCAGTTGATGTTCGTTCGGTTGGGTAGCGATGTGAGCTTGCATACACACAAACATTTACACTTCCTCGATATATGTATAGTCATTTATGTGCATGTGTGCGATACACTTGCTGCATGTAGCAATTCTAATTTGCATGTTTCGTGCATGGGTCTCGAATATTGGGCATGTGCCTACCTCAACTTTGAATTAAGTAAACGATTTTGGGTAATTTTAGTAAAAGAAACCTGAAAATGATTCGTGGATAAGATTTTTTAAAATAAATAAAACATAAAACATAATACATGTATATTTTAATTATTTAGTGGAAAATATGTCTACATAACGGATGCAAATTTTTTGCATAAACAACTTGTTCCATTTTTGTCTATAGGGTCAAATCAGGTACTAAATATTAAAGAACAAATGATAACCGAACAGGTAATTGAAAATATTTGACCTCTCGTGCAATTTGAACCGAAAATCGTTTACTTAACTCAAAGTTGAGGTAAGCACACCCCAGGCAGAGCATTCATTCAAGTGCCTATACAAGTGATACTCGGCGATTGTGATTATGACATCACAGACGTACACTTACATATGTATGTGTGTGTGTGTAGACTCACATCAGCTACCCAACAGCAATCGCTCGGAAATTAGAATTGCTACATGCAGCAAGTGTATCGCACACATGCACATAAATGCCTATACATATAGCGAGGAAGTGTAAATGTGTGTGTGTATGCAAGCTCACATCGCTACCCAACCGAACGATCGTCAACTGCTGGGGTTCTAATAGTTCTACAGGCAGCAAGAATATTGCACACAAGCACATAAATGCCTACACATATAGCGAGGAAGTGTAAATGTGTGTGTGTATGGTCATCGGGAAATAGTATTGTTTATGTACATCAACACTTTCATACCCTTTCCACAAATAATCATGAAAACGCTAACATTTTGCATGAGCATGGCAAAGCCGTTTAAGAATTCGGTATACCCTTCGCTCAGAAGGGAACCAATGGGATCGCGTCGAGAAGAAATTTCAATTTTTGTGAGCTGCTTGCTGTTTGTGCTAGCATACATATATTTTTGTAAGAAGAGAGCAGAGAGTAAAAAGCATAGGGCAGAAAGAGAAAGAGAGCAAGGGAAAGAGCGGTACATGTCAGGCCTTTTTGGAATATCGACCATCACCGTCGAGCGCTCGAAGCGGAATGATTTTGCCATCAGCAATTTTTCTCTCCCGACCCGAAAAGTAAAAACCCGAGCAAATACGAAGTTGATGGGGTTCTAATGTCAAAAAATAAGTGTGCACATTAATTTGTTCCAGTTGTCCAGTCTATGTGTTGTATGGTTAGTGGTATTACTAAGCTCTCTGATCTATGACAGCATTCAAAATATATCAAAGGCCTTAGCTGAAAATTCCCTTTATAGATTGTACAACTAACACTACCAAAACTCTGTTAAATTATAATCTCTACATAAATTAGTATTTATTGCTATCTCTATACATGGTTTTTCTCTTTTATGAATGCTTCTCTAAAATCAATGAGGATTCTACTCTCACGTTAAACGACACAGATTCACGGGATTCTGAACTTTAAATTTTCAACACGTTGCTGCTGACAGTTCTTTAAAGCTCCAACACATTTTGCCATCTTTTCAGCTGACAAACTCTTGTGCATCTTCTACCTTAATTATTCGCATCGCAGGCTAAAAACCCTGTTAGCTAGCTAAAGCTCGACGACCAAATAAATCTGTGACACCAAAATGTCAACAAGGACCATCTCTCGAGCTCTAGACTGAAAAGGCTAATGAGTGAAAGAGCATGAAAGAGACAGACAGAGGGAGAGGGGCGAAAGCATGAGGCGGAAAATGCCTGCGGTATGCTCATAATTAGGAGCATAAATTGCACTCATGAATTTTTGCATATTACGAATGAAAATCAGGCAAGTGAAAACTTATGAATAGAGAATAATATATTCATATGGGCTCAAGGAACAAATCAACGCGCATTTTATTTTAGCGCAGATAATTAAAACCATAAAGTAAAATTAGCAAATTAGATAAGTAAATTGATAAGAAAAGTGTAGAAAAAAAATAAACAACTGAATAAACTCTATCTGGCATCAGTTTTGGCATTTACATTTCAATTTGGCGCAAATGCTACGAATCTTGTTGCCTAAATGCGGATACAAAATGTTTGGCAAATTGTCAAACAAAAAGCATTTTAATTTCCTGCCATAAATTGTTTATGCAAATGTACAATATATAATAGAATCTTTG
Organism: Drosophila buzzatii; assembly: GCA_035045845.1. Taxonomy (NCBI): domain Eukaryota; kingdom Metazoa; phylum Arthropoda; class Insecta; order Diptera; family Drosophilidae; genus Drosophila; species Drosophila buzzatii. The sequence continues at coordinate 29,115 of JAWNOS010000471.1, forward strand.
CCTCTACCACCACAGCTGCCACGATTTGTTGCAATAGATAAAAGCAAAAATTGGTTATTTCGGTATAAGGAGGGACGAGGCTTTGTTTTGGTTGCGGTTAGGGTATACATATGGTTAGCGTTGCATCAGCCTTTTTTTATTATTAAAATAAATTAAACTACAGTAAATGCAAATTACAAATGTTGCGGCTGTATGAGGAGCTTGTTATTATCCATAGTATATGTTATATAGAGTATCGTTATTATAAGGTAAGGTTAATTGCATACATATATATAATAAATTTTATATTTAAAATATGATCTAATGAATATGTAATATTTATTTACGAATTTTGACTGTGCCCAATGTAAACACTCAGCCAGAGTTGTCGCTTACCTGCAAAAAAAAAATCGAATAAAAATATTAAATTAGTATTTTAAAAAAGTTTTTATTTATATTATATTTATTGATTTATTTATTGTGAAAAAATGTTTGTATATATATTCGCGTGTGTGACTTTTCAATTGTGTCAATATAGTTTTTCCCGTTGCGCACTTTTTAATTGATTCGCAACGTACATGCATTTTTTATCCGACAATTGTTGCGGCGTTTCCAACGGCATGCATCAAACGTGTGTGCCATGCCTTTAATCGATTTAATGGACGTTGAGCGAAAAGGGTATATTGGCTAAGGCTAAATGCTTTATAGGAAAAATAAACCAAAATTGCGCAGGGTAGCCAAGTAAATCTACGTTGTTAAATCTTTGTAAAACAAATTAGATCCAATTTAAATCAGAATACAAAATATGTATTACAATCTCGTATTACTTCTTCATATATGCCTGTTTCTATCTATAATCGTATCTAGAGTAGAAAAAAGGAAAATTAAAACTACTTTTGGTAAAAAAAATGAGCTTGCGCCTGCCAATTACTTTGAAATACTATACAAAAAATAGTTTTTAATTAAAAAGCAAAATACATATATAATTTGATCACCTGTCTGTCTGTCTATTAATTAATTATATAAATCAAATGTGTTAACTAAATTAGGTTAATAATGAATGTCAGCGTATAATTTAAATAAACTCTATTTTCGCTGCTGAAAATTTCTGTAGTTTTCGAAAAGTTAATCGGCTTGAATGACCATAATAACTTTATAGAACAACAAGAATCAATCAACACTTTCAGATTGTGATCATGACATTCAGTACGTCAAATACATTTTGTACACATTTAGGGGTGTGTGGGTGGTTTTCCATTTCCACATTTCTCTTCACTATTCATTTTCTATTTTCAAGCTTTTTGTGCAGTTTGACAACCCTGTCAGTTTTTAAGCCTAGACCTTTTTTTCGTTGTCAGCCTGCGTTTCAGCGCACTTTGTGCACAAATCTGACAGAGTGAACTATATACATGTATATATACTATATATAGCTGTGCATATTTGAATAGATCTATGAATGATGAATTGTGGCTGTCTATAGTTATGGAGCTTGTTGTTTTTGTTATTCTTTTGCCGGGCTCTGAGGTTGACTGGTTACGTCTTTTGTTGCTGCAAATTGTTGTTGTTATTATTATTATAGCAACCATAAACTGCATTTTAATTGCAATGCATTCGCTTTGTTATTTCAGTTCGCTTTGCTTGTTGCAGTTAACCTTGAGAGCGCGCCCCACATTAATCGCTAGCTCGATGCGAAATATATATATACATATGTATATCAGCGCTTGCTGTCAATCTTTCATGAAGTTGCAAACATATATGAAAAATACAGATTCGTCGAAGAATATACATGGTGGTCTGTATATCTGTCTATATATGTATATATATGCAAATGAAATATTAAATTCATTTAAAAATGCAGAGCTGAGTTTCTCTTCTCTTGGTGGGATTGACTTGCGTTTACTCTTTTTGTCAAAAAGTGTCGAGTTTTCTGTTAAGAACTTTTTTTTTTTTTTTCAAAATAATTTTTAATAGTTTTCCATTTAGTTATTATTAAAAATGGAATAATTATTGTATTTATTATATTTTTAATACATTCTTTCTTAATTTCTTTAATATTGTAATATTTAATTTCTGGTTATTAAATTTGAATTTCGTTTTCCAGAATCAAAAATTTCCTGTACATTTTTACATCTATCTACTCACATTTGTCAACCCTATCATAAACACAATGTGCACACTGAGTAGCATACTCGATATATAGGAAGGTATATGCATACAAAAATTGCTTTCATCGATTTTGCACTGTTTAACAAGGACAAACTCTGCAGTTTTATGGATATAATTTAATATGCGTTAATTATGCCATTTATGGCCAGACGAAAGCATGTTGCATGCGAAACATATGCGTTAAATTGCCATCATTAAAAGGTTCCATCAATTTTTAAATGGTTCGTGGCTGAACCAAAGCGAACACATATATACGGGTTATTAAAAAAAAAAACATGCTTCACATTTTACACCCAACTCTCAACATAATTCTGGTTGACAAGTAGCCACAAGATATATCAATTCCCTCCAGGTTGACATGCCATTGTCTTTGACAATAAATTAAATAGTTAAAAAGTATCCGGCTAAAATGAACACAATTTGTAACACGACCCAAATATAATGGGAAAATCAATAAAATAAAATAGAATATTCTTTAGTGTGATGCTGCTTTTAACTAAATATTTGTTTTGTAAATTTTCTTCATGCACATCAACTTGAAAGTTAAAAGATAAACGGGAAAACACAAGAAATGAAAATTGGCTCAATTTGTTTGTACATTTTTGTATACAGTTTAACTCGATATAGAAATGTTCAAATTGGATAAACATAAATGTCAAATGTCAGACGAAAAAAGGAATAAAATTGAAGCGAATGTTAAGGATTTAAGTGAGAGTACACTTTGCGAAACAATGTACTGTCTTGTATTTTGAATTTGTATAATGCAAAATGAATAGAGTTTTCTATAACACTTAAATCAGCAACAATTATGAGCAAGTATTAAAATACTTATCCCTCTTTATCATAAGGCCTTTTCTTCAATTCAATTTATATTAATTTTTTTTCAAATTAGCAACAAGTTGCTGGTTTGGCAACCATTCACACACTCCCACATAGACAACCACACCCACAGGAACTTCTTGGCAAGCACATATTATAAAATGTCATGCAGCTAGCAGTTTGGAGTTGGGAGCGAACAATACGAATGTTGTCAGTTACAATACGAGAAGAAAGTGCGACGCACATGACTAGCAATAATAGCAAAAGAAAACAAGTAAGAAGGCTCTAGTCGAGACGGCTCGACTACGAGATCCCCTGAACCCTGCAAAAAAAGTGATACTCTTCTTCTTTACGATCGCATGAGCGCGAGCTCTGCTAACTGCGCAGTTGCTGCCGTGGCTTGGGGGTGGGTTGGGCTATAATTTGAACGCTTATAACTCAATTTCTAGATGCATGATCTTGATGAAATTTTCAGAGTAGATTAAGAATATCTAAATGTATCTATGTGCCAAATTTCAAGTCTCTAGTATTTGAAATGCGTTTTTTGCAAATTGTGGGCGAAGGGGGTGTGGCATCCAAAATCGAAAAATTACATAATCTGCGTATTCATAATATCTATCTAAATATACAAATTCGAAGTCTTTAGCTAAAACGGTGTAGAAGCTATGCTCAAAAAACCAAAAAAATTGAAACGAATTTTCGATTTTTTATCGATAATTTGGAAATGGGATGAGTTATCGAAAAAACAAAATAAACTCGTACTGCGTAGCTAACATATGAGTGTTCATGTGAAATTTCAGCTCTCTAGCTCTTGTAGTTTCCGAAATCTCGACGTTCATACGGACGGACGGACGGACGGACAGACGGACAGACGGACAGGGCTCATTCAACTTATTTTTTTATTGCTGATCAAGAATATATATACTTTATGGGGTCTGCGACGTCTCCTTCTGCCTGTTACATACATTTTCACAAAACCATTATACCCTGAATTCCCATTTTCAATGGGTTCAGGGTATAAAAAAAAAAAAACATTCAGCAGCAACTTCAAGAAAAATAAAGCAGTACCAAACATATTACAATACACAATAACAAATAGCAAATAATCGAAATTGTAATAGGAATTGGACTTATCACACATAAACACACAGACACTGCCAAATTCTTTTGGGACTCGCTTTTTTGCTGTCTTTTTATGGTAACAGCCATTTTATCCGTATGCCGAAATCATACTAATACACCAAAAATAGTTTCACATGTATTTTGATAAGATAGAAAAGTAACAAATATTTAATACCCTATTGTGTGCTAGCAACAATGCTCTACAAAATATTATGCTAAGCGAGTTTGTTGTTAGTATCTTGGGAATGGAAATACTATATTTTATTTTCACATTTTCATATTTAATAATGTAAATAGGAATAAATGAATAAAGCTAAATTTTATATTAAACATAATTAAGAAAAAAATAAACCAACTGAATGGTCATACTATGGAGTACAGCATATCTTGCAGTCGTTCTCTTCTTTTTTGGTCTTCCTCATATCTATATAATTTTTTGGGGCGCCGAAACGGATATGTAGGTTGCATAGCTATGTGTTAGTCTGCTTGTATATCTGTGTGTGTGATTTTGCGGGTGTGCGATATGTGAGGCGTAACGAATTGCCGCTATGCCCATTGCAGCCACCACTGTTGTTGTTGACGTTGTTGTTATTGCTGTTGCTCGTCTAGAGAAAAAGCAGCGAAATGGCAGCTCAAGTACAAAAAGTTGCCGAGACTCAACCGCAGGCAGGGCGCGGCATAGGAGCGCGCTCACTCTCATATCGAAGGACGTGCAATGTTAGCTAGCAAGAGCAGGAGGTTTACGGTAGCTGAGCAACTTTTTAGCTATTACACACACACACACACACAAACAAGTTGAAGGGTTACACACACACGAGACGGCCGCTTTTTCGTTTACTGTAAATATAATATTTTATTGTACAATAAATACAGAAATGGCGCGCTACTTCGCCTTGGCGAGAAAAAAGGATTCATAACATGAAATTGCTTTTCATGATGGCACAAAAGAACCCAAAACACACACACACACACATAGACAGATGAACACACATGACTGCCTTATAGGGGGGGCCAAAAAGTGTATTTCGCATCGTTGTTGCTATTATTGTTAGTTCCTCAGCTTAGATTTTGGTGAGAATGTGCCCATGTTAATGCTTAGATATGTCTACATAGAAAGAACATTTCATAACCCTAACGAAACCCACAAGAATTGCGCTGTCATAGAAATTAGGCTAATAATAATACCCTGTTCAGAACAGTTAAATGAATTAATATCAGCTAGTTGAAAGAAACAACGGCAGGTTGAATGAATATTTAATATTTTCTAATATTTTTGCATATTGGCAAAATAAAGTTTTTTGCATAATAGCGAGACAATTATGGAAATTTAGGACGATTCGCATAAAGCAAGCAAACCATTTTATCCAAAAGCATAGAACAAACTATTTAGCATCAAATAAGCTAGGGTATTCAATTAGTGTGTGTTTCCATAACATTGTGTCTTAGATAAGAGCTCAGCTCAGCTACCCCCACAAGTTGCAAGTAATCAGAAATATGAGAATGCGCCCCACATTGCAGATATACACATATACATACATATATATATATATACATAATCACCATAGAATCTGTTTGGGGGTCAATTAAGCTAAGGGGAAGCCAAAGATGTGCTTGTGGGAAACCATATTCCCTCAGCGAGCTGAAATATGCAAACTGTTTCTCATTAGTGGAAACTACTATAAATAAAAGTATTTCAGCAGAAGGAATAGTGAATATAGTATGTATATATATTATGTTAACTATATTTATATAATGTAGTCAACAATCTCTGACCTTTTATTATTGATTTCTGTACCCAATCGCTCGCTTCTTTTTGTTAATTTAAATTTAAATTCGGTTCAAAATTAAAATTTATGCCTCTGGCTTCGTATGTCAAAATTTGAACGTAAACAAGACGTGTTAAAATTCGTAAATATTTGCAAACATGCCAAAAATACATCCGGGCGTTTTAGAGAACGCCAAAAGCATTGCTATGGCTCGGATC
>JAWNOS010000472.1:0-62337 GCA_035045845.1 Drosophila buzzatii
GCCTCGACTAGAGCCTTCTTACTTGTATTATGATTTAGTTTTTTGTTTTCATAAATGAAGTGATATTACATATTAAGTTTAATAACTAAGAAAACTAATAAAAAATAAAAAATTTGGGTGTACGCAGAGAGTAATGATTGAATTTCATTTGTATTCCATGTATCATATAAATTTAGATAATAATTTTCTTAGTCGCGTTTATAATATCAGAATAAGGTGTTTTCTATGAAAGCAATATTTTTCGGCGCTATTAGAGCTAGAGAATTGAAATTTTGAACATATACTCGTATGTGCTCCCGAATTAAAAAGTGTAAAAATTTTCCCGATCCGCCCGACGTAAAAAAGATTAGTTTAGAGATTGATGATCTAAGTTTGACCCTTTAAGTAGGAAGAAATCCACGATAAAAGTTTAGGAGAAAATCCTAAACGATCCAGCTTGGAATGTTATCAGCACCAGGAGAGAACGATGATTTCAGTGTCCTAATGGCAGCAACCAAGCAATCTGCTGAAATCATAGGAATATTAACTGAATAAGATTCAGAAAAAGAATATGGGTTTAAGTAATTAAAGGAATCAATGGAGAATAAGTTGATTGGAAAAATTTTACAAAAAGATCAGAAGAGTCTTGATCATCACATGATTTTTCCAAACCAAAGAAAAATGACGTTGGCAAGCCAGTAGATTTACGCTTAGAATTTACAAAAGTGTAAAATTGTTTCGGATCACGAGAAATTCTCATAACAGCGAGAATTTGAAATATTAAAGTTAGACTTGGCAATCAACAGCCGAACCAGACTTTTTAAAATTTTTTAAATATTTAGATTTAATATTTCTTAAATTAGAAAGCGTCATAGAGAACCAGATCGGGTTATTCAAAACAGGCGAAATACTACGGAAAGGACACATACATCTAAAATAGAATCTAGAGTTGAGTAAAAAAGAGATGTTGCGAAATGAACATCAACCGACTCATTTAAACTTGACCAGTCAACTGAACTAATCAGCTCGTTTAGCAAGACAAAATTGCATTTGCGATAGCAACGTCTAAGATTTAATTGTACTTGTGATACAGGTGAGGGATTCCTAAAAGATAAAGAAACCTCTAAAGTGGGATGATAAATATCCTCTGGTAAACAAAAAGCATTTGATCTCGATATATTAATGATGGAATCATTATTTATGAACACCAGATCAAGCAAGCGATTCTAATGATTAGAAATAGAGTTCATCTGAAACAAGGACAGGTTGTACAATTCATCAAAAAAATAGTGATCAAGTGTCGGAATGAGGTAGTTTACACTGCAAGGTAAAGACCATGAAGTATTGGGAATATTAAAATCACCCAACACAAGAAAAAAGTCATTATCATTGGTATGTCCATAAATTTCTTTAATACAAGTTATGTGATGAACATAAGCTTGTAAATCAGAAAAAGGAGGAATATATGAACATGTAATAAATAATGAACACGATGGGAGAGTTATTTTTACAACTATAATCTCCACATCATGATGGGAGGAATACGATATTAGATTTAACAGCAATTAAAACCCCACCTCCTCTACGATTTAAGCGATCAAGTCTATAAATGGTGAAATTACTTGACAGAATTTCACTATTATGAATACTATGACTTAACCACATTTCTGTTAAAGCAATGTGATCATATGAAGAACTGAAACTATTAAGGAATATGCTGTAAGGTTGTATTTCGAACTACTTGGTTAGCTGGGGTACATACTCAGTCTACCAGGGCTCCTCACAAGTTATTAATATTTTCTTGTTAAGGCGGGACTCTAGGGGAGAAGAAAGGTGAGAGGTGACACGACTGGAGTTAGGGTGGCAGAGCCACTGGCCGAGGAGAATCCAAGCGTTGCCGCCGGCTTCCACCTCATGCGCGGTAGCTTTTAGAGTGCCAGAGGTTTAATCCGCCCGGCGAACGGGCCGAAGCCACGCTCTGAAACTGCCTTTTATTAGTCTACTGGGATAAGCGACAGGCCAAGCTGTGCCGCGCTAATGTTAGTACCGGGTTAATGCTACACTGCTGCCCAAAGACCCGCATGCAATATAAAACTCACACGTATTTTTTCTTTCCACTCTTCCGGCGTTTATTTGTCGCGCACGTGGTCGCGCCTATTCTTATCTCGAACGTTCTTCTTAAATTACACCCGATCGCGTCGGCGGTTTAACATCTAATGCCCACGCTCTCGCCTACGCTCTCGCTTCGCACGCACAACTCTCGTCGCTATCGGCAATGTAACTCTGCTTGGGAGCTTTTCACCACGCAGAGTCGTATTGCCGATCACGGAGCTTTGCGCGCGCTCGACTCACCTATTTGACTTAAAACTAACAAATTTCATAATGTATCAGTAAAAATGTAATAATACAAAAACTAACAATAATCCACGATGTATTAACTTTAAACTGATGCGCCTTCATGGCCTTTTAACTTAAAACTAACATAATTCCAGAATGTATCAATTAAAAGCTAACCAAACTAACAATAATCCATGATGTATTAACTTTAAACTGATGCGCCTTCATGGCCTTTTAACTTAAAACTAACATAATTTCAGAATGTATCAATTAAAAGCTAACCAAAAATGTGAGGTGGCTCGGGGCCGCCTCACACCCCCCCTTACTTCACGAAGGAGACTACCACACCCCCGTAGGCGGCGATTGTCACGTTTAGCACGTCGGTCTCCGTCCTCATCCGGAACCTGGTTCGGGCTCGCCTCGGTCCTCGTGACGCGATCTCCCCTCTCAACCGGCGGATCACCTCGGCTCCCAGGACGGTGCCCGCCGGGTAGACGCGCCAGTTTATCGGGATCAGGGGTGGCGCCTCTGGTTCCGAGTCCAGGGCGAGTGCTTCAGACAGATCCGGATCCCAACCGTCCAAAATATCGGCCAGATCTATCTGAAGTTGTCTCTCCTCCTCCGGCGGCGGGCATTCCTTCCCTGGGTCGATGTTCGTTCCCGAGATCGCTTTCCCGCGCCCGCTACCGGGTTCTGCGGTTGCGCTACGCTGCCTGGGGCGGCGTCGCCGGCGTCCGGCCAAACGGCCCCTGCCGGGGGCGGAGTGGAAAAGACGTCCCTGTCCCCCGGTGCCGTTTCCCGGACTACTCGTCGGGGTGCTGCGGGGGCCGCTGGGCATCTGGAATCGCCGGCGGAAGAGCGGTCGCGGTCCTTCGTCCTCGCTGCTGGACACCGTCTCGAAGAAATCAGTCCCGACCTCGAAGTGGGTAGCTCTGGGCTCGACGGAGGTGGTTTTAGACTCGTCTCGCTGGGTCCACAATGGCCGAGAGGGCTCCCTTGCCCCTGCTGTCGACTCCTCCTCCTGTTCCCACGCCGCGGTCGCCGGAGCGGGACGGGTGACGGAGGGACGAAACTCCCTGCCGTCGTCTCGCTCGCGCGGTGATGAGCGTTCACTCCCTTCCTCCTCACTCGCCGTCCATGGTGTTGGGGTCGCCCATCTCCCACACCCCTCGTCCCCGGAGACGGGTACACCCTCCTGCCCCGGGCTGCCAGACGGTCGGGGAGGGGACGGTGGTTCCTCAACGTAGGGTCGCGAGGGATGGCATCCGGGCACTTGGACGACCACTGTGGTGAAATCCACTCGCATCATCATAACGGACCCTTCCAACCGCTCCACAATGTTCACGGTGGAGTGGTGGACCGTGTGGAGGTAGTTGGGATTCTGCCTTTCCTCGCCGGTGCGGTAGTACGCACAGCCTTGCCTGGGATCCCGTGATCGTCCCCGCGCTTCCCCGTCGATGCGTGGCTCAGCCTCATCACTGCTCACCCCTTCGGTGTTGGGGAACGGCTCCGTCTTGTCGCTGTCCGCGTCTTCGACCCGAGCCGATCCCCACGGCTGCTCCTCCGGCCCGGCGTCGACGAATTCCTCGTCGCCGCTGCTAATTGTTATGATGTCCTCGTCCATTGTCTCTACGTCTCTATCGTCGTTTTGTTTTCTGTAAAAGCCAAGTTTTATTAGTAATGTTACGCGTGACTAAAATTCTGCCCGGCTGCGGTCTTTTGTTATAATCTGGGTGTTATTGTCAGTGTGGTTACGGCTCCCTTGTTATGACATTGGTTGTTATTGTTAGCGTGGGGTTCTACAAGGTAGGTTAATGGTCGGTGGGGATGAACAAATTAGGGGATAGCGGGATGTCGCCATCGCTAGCGTGGCCAACTCGCCCGTGCGCTCCCCGGCCATCACTTCCCCGTCTGCCTCCTCCGACGTCTCTTCGTTTGCCTCACCCCCCCGATGGAATGGTTTCAGCTGAGCGATGCCAGCCACCCTCCTTTTCCGCTCGCCGGCCTTGGACAACCGTACGATGTTCGGGACATGAACTTGACCACTCGGTGTGGTCCGTCGTACCGGGGTGCCAACTTTGCCGCGAAACCCTCGGCCGCGTTTGACAGCACATGCTGCCGTACCAGCACTTCCGAGCGTTGGTCTCCAGACGTGGCGGCGTAGGTTGTAATAGTGAGCCTGGTCCTTTGAGGCACGCTGCAGGTTGTTGCGGACGATCTCGAATACTTCTTTCATCCTATCCCCTTTGGTTGTCGGGTCGGTCTCCCGTGTCGCCGATCCGGGCGTGACCTCGTCGTACAACGTGGCGGGTAGGCGTGGCTCACGTCCCATCATAAGAAAAGCAGGCGTGAAACCTGTGGAGTCCGCCACGATAGAGTTGACGGCCAGCGCTATTTCGGGCAACAGTTCGTCCCACGAGTTCTGCCGGCCTTCGATATATTGCGCTATCATCGTCTTGACAGTTCGATTCGTTCTCTCGGTGGGGTTCTCTTGCGGCGAGTAGGGTGCCGTACATTGCAGGGCCAAGCCGAGAGCCTCCATGAACGAACGGAAACCCCTGCTCGCGAACTGAGCACCGTTGTCACATACGAATGTCGAACGTGCTGAGTATTCACGCCCTAAACGCCGACTGCAGCGAGGCCGCAGTGGTCCTCTCAACGGTACTAGTTCCACCCACTTGGTAAACGCGTCGTGGAACACCAACAGCATCGTGTTACCGTGTTTGGAACGAGGTAAGGGGCCCACGAAATCGGCGATGGGCTCCGCTACTTGCCTTGTCAACATTTGCCCCGCGGGCTTTCGCTGGTTGGCACGATTCACACCGCCTCACATATCTGGCTGCGTCGCGGAACATACCCGGCCAATAGTATCTCTGCGCTAGCCTCGCCGCCGTTTTCCTCACTCCACGATGACCGGCAGTGGGAGCGTCGTGACATTCCTTTAATACCCTGCCTCTCTGGCCTTCGGGGATGCACAGCTTCCAGGGGATGTAATCCTCATCGTCTATCCTATGCCCTAAGTTTCTGTACAGCTGCCCATTCTGCTCTACGTAGTCTCTGTACTTCTCCGGCTCCCTTCCAATACTCTCAATCATGCTCATGATCCACTTGCAAGGGGCATTAAGCTGGGTTGCCGGGACAGAGCGTCTGCTACCACATTCAGGCTTCCTCGGCGATACTTAACGTCAAACTGGTATTGTTGTAACTCTAAAACCCATCTGGCGACCCTGCCGGTGGGGCTCTCTATGGAGTTCAGCCATTTTAACGCGAGGTGGTCCGTGACTATGTCGAACCGATATCCTTCCAGGTAACATCGCATCTTCCGGATCGCCCATATGATAGCCAGGCATTCTTTCTCTGTGGCCGAATAATTCAGCTCCGCTTTCGCTAACCTCCGGCTAGCGTACGCGATCACCCGCTCCTGTCCCTCAACGCATTGCGGCGCCCAAGCCGTAATCGCTAGCGTCTGTTTGGAGAACGAACTTAGTTGAAAAATCGGGACATGCTAGTACGGGCGCCGTCGTCAGACCCTCTTTCAGCTTACGTAATGCTTCCACTTGCTCCTCGCCCCAGGTCCACCTTTGATCCTTTTTGAGAAGCGTGGTCATCGGTTGGACTACCGCAGCGAAGTTTGGGACGAATCGCCGGTACCACGACGCCATTCCGAGGCATCGTCGAAGCTCCTTTAGATTCGCCGGGGTCGGGAGTTTCTGGATTGCCTCGACCTTCGCCGGGTCCGTGCATATCCCATCTCCGCTCACGACGTGTCCCAAGTAGGCTAACTTTTCTCTGAAGAAATTACACTTCTTCCTGTTAATCTTAAGATTCGCGGCTCGGAGTCGCCGGAACACCTCTTTCAGGTTGGCGACGTGTTGCTCCTTCGTGACTCCAATCACTACTATATCATCCAGATATGCGAACGCGTGAGGCTCCATATCAGGGCCTATGACCGTGTCCAACGCCCTTTGGAAAGTCGCGCCCGCCGAGTGGAGCCCGAAGGGCATCACCCGCCATTGGAACAGGCCTCTTCCTGGCACTGTGAACGCGGTGCACTCTCGACTATCCGCCGCCATTGGGATCTGCCAGTATCCGCTTTTAAGATCTAGCGTGGATATGAATTTGGCGTGTCGCAGCTTCTCTAGGATGTGATTGATCCGTGGGACCGGGTACGCGTCTGGGATCGAGTGTGCATTTAGCTGACGGTAATCCACGCACATGCGCCATTCTCCAGTCTTCTTTTTCACCAGGACGATGGGCGCGCTGTGCGGGCTTCTCGACGGCTCAATCGCCCCGACCCTGAGTAACTCGTCCACCTGGTCGTCGATCACCTGACGCATAGCCGGATTCTTCGGATAATACCTCTGCTTGAGAGGTTTGTTATCCAGCATCCTGATGCTATGCTCTGCTATGTGCGACACTCCTTCGAGTCTATCGAACAGAGCCAGCTCAGCCCCCAGAAACTCCTTCAATTCATCCTCCAGCTCGTCCGGCCATATTTTGGCGACGCTGCCAGATCCCTCACTTTCCGCCCCTTTGGTATCGCTACTCGTACTCGTTGGCGAGCGCCTTCTGGCCCTGTCCATTGTCTCCTGTCCCGGTGTCTTCATCGCCATCGACGGCCGTTCGGGTTTACATAACTCTCCCGACCGCCATCCTCGGTACCTTGCTACCCTTGCTCCGTTCCCGTGCGTCTCGCCCAACCTCCCGCTGCCTCTTGAGCCACTCATACCCACTGATACCCCTTCGCTCGACGCGTCTCGCGTGCTGGTCGGCACGCTTCTCTCCGACTGCGGTCTCGAGACCCAGCATGGCGTCTCGGGATGCAACCTCGCACTCTCCACTTGGGTTGCCTGTCGAGCGAGTAGCTCCTGGCCACCCGATCGGCCACTCTCTCTGACCACGCGCCGCTCCCCTTGGGTCACTTCCCTCGTCTTCATTTCCAACGTCGCATTGCCGCATCGCACCGATGTGCCCATTGTACATAAGAAATCCATCCCCAATATCACGTGGTCCAGCATGGTCGGCATGATGAGTACTGTCATCGCCACTACCTTCCCTGCGAGACCCACGTCCACCTTCATCACCTTCCTCACCTCCAGCGATGAGCCATCGGCCAACCTTATACGCGATTGCACATCCTGGAGCACTCCCCGGATCGCTAGCCGCCGCACGCACTCCTCGCTAATGAAGCTGCGTGTGGCCCCGGTATCGATCATGGCGGTCCCCTTCTGACCCCCGATCGACACCGTCGCTACGATCTTTCCGTCCTTCACCTTCATCGGGTGCCCGCACATCCCTTCACCTTCTATGTGGCGGCGCTCCGCTCTTGGAGAGGGCGCCCCTGGCCGTTTCCCGCGTCAGGTCGCTCGCAACATTCTCGCGCGCTTCTCCCTCTCCGCCCGCAATGCCGGCAAAACAACACCCGAGCGTTGGGACATTCTCTCGCGAAATGCCCAGCCTGCGCGCATCTGAAACACACGCGGCGCGGATCTGTCTCGGCCTCGCCTTCTTGAGACATCATGCGATGCGCCGTCTCCGTTGCTAAGCTTGTCGCCCCTGTCGCGTCGTGACCGGCAGCTTGTCCGTCGGCGGGAGGATCTTGCGCACGTGCGCGGAACGGGTTGCCGGGTCTACCTTCCGCCGGCTTCGCCCAGGTGGAGTTCGACCGGTTTGCCGCGAACCTGCTCTCCTGTTCTAAACGCTGCCCCTGTACATTCTCATACTCCGTCGCCATCTGAGTCAGCTGCGTGAGCGACGCGAAATCATGGCGCCTCACGTACAGCCTGTACTCGGGCGCGGCATTCTCGTATGCCCTATTCAACTCCTGTATCGCGTTATATCTGGCCTGGCGCATTAACAATCTAAGCTCGATTAGGTAGTCCTTGAAGCACTCCCCTGATCTCTGACGGCGCGCGCGAATCTGGTCTTCCAACCGATCGAAGTACTGCGGCGGTAGGAAGAAGTCTAGGAACTCCCTGCGAAACTGCGACCACGGCACATCCCTGAGCCCGCTGGCCAGGAACCATTTGGCCGCCTTGCCGGTGAACACCTCACTCACCGCCCTGGGCATTCGGTTCAAATCTATGCCGTACGTTATGGCCCTTTCTTCTAAAATCTCTACGAAACCTAGGGGGTCCGATTGCCCATCGTACCTCATGCCCCATTTCCTCACCTGCTCAGCCACGCCCCACGGCGGGCATGAGTCGGGTGGGAGCGTGGGCACGGGGATCCGATGGGTGACAACCGGAGTTGCCCCCGGTACCCTCACCTCGCAATCGTCCGAATTCTTGTCTCGCGTTCGCGTCACATGCATCGCGCCCGCCACTGGCACGTCCAACCTACACGCCGAGGTGGGAACCGGTTTGTGGTCCTGCACCCTCCGTAAGTCCGGCTCCGATTTCTGATACGCGCGGCTACTGACACCAAGAATCGGGCCTCCCAGACCGGGTTCGGATACCGTCGTGAACCGCGCCTCTAACTCGGCTAATCGCGTTCTACTTTTCGCGTCGAGGCTGTCATTCTGGATAAACGCGGACAACCTCTTCCTCAAATCGTCTAAACGGCCTTCAGATTCGAGCCCGAGGTCCCGAGTGACAGCGATCAGCTCGTCCTTTGTGCGCTGATATACCCAACGGACGGCCAACCCCGGATGCTGACACTCACCTGTCTCCATCCTGTTGGCGTTTGTTAGCCAAAATCTACGAAGCCTCGCAAGGTGATTCCCCGGTTGGTTCTGTCTCGACTTGTATCACTTATCACTCGTGTTCGTGTCGCCTCTTTGGTTTCGTGTAATTGAATTTAATTTTTATTTAATTTTATTTAATTTTATTTAGTTTGATTTCACTTTATTTTAATTATTTTATTTTAATTATTTTATTTAGTTTATTTTATTTATTTTATTTATTTTATTGATTTTTATTTTATTTTATTTTCACGTCACCGTTCTCGGCTTCTAGCTCACTCCACAATTGTCTGGTTTCTACGGCCTCCGGCCCACAGTGCGCTAGCAGTGTTCCACTGCGCGGCACTAAAAAAAACAAAAAAGAAAAAAATAACCAGCACTTTTGGTTTTTTACCTCACTGTTTCCTTTCCTTTTTATACCCTGAGCCCATTGAAAATGGGAAATCAGGGTATAATGGTTTTGTTAAAAGTATGTAACAGGCAGAAGGAGGCGTGGCAGACCCCACAAAGTATATATATTCTTGATCAGGGTGACGAGAAAAGTTGATATAGCCATGTCCGTCTGTCCGTCCGTCCGTCCGTCCGTCCGTCCGTCCGTCCGTATGTATGAACGCGTCGATTTCCGAAGATACAAAAGCTAGAGAGTTCATTCTTTTTGTGTTAGGTCCGTATATTGCACGCGCAGTACGAGTTTGTTTCAGAAATTCGATAACTTGTATATTTGCCAAGTTATCGATAAACGAATTTATCGGGAACCAGTTATAAAATTCTAGCTAATTCATCTTTAGATTTAGACCCTCCAAATCTTCTGCATATATATAGATACTAATTTAATACAATTTCGGTTTTTGTCAGATTTTGGATTCCGGTCCCCACTTCGCCCCACCACCCCCCAAATATGAAAAAAATGCATTTCAAATACTAGAGACATGCAGTTTGGTTTAGCATATAGATATAAATATCATGATCATAATCTGAAAATATCAATACGACTGTCCATCTAGAAACAGAATTATTAATCATCAAAGTTTTCTCATCAAAACCCATGCGGCGCAGCAGCAAAGTAGCGAGACAGCAAGACGCTTGCAATGCTTACACACATGTATACACACATACATGCATACAAGCGTAGATCAGTGTCTATGTGTGCGTGTGGTTTTGCATGCGTGTAGAAACGAATCGAATAATTCTTGGATATTATTCGTTCGAAGAAGGGCTCAGGGGATTTCGTAGTCGAGCAGTCTCGACTACAGCTTTCTTACTTGTTTTCTTTTAAGTTTACAGCCTCCGGCCCACTGTCACTGTCTCTGTTTGCCACTGCACCGTGGCCTCTGGCCCACCATACACACTACGAAAAAAAAATTTTGTAAAAAAAAACGCACACTGTCATATCACTCTGGCTGCTCTTGCATGTATATCCATGTAAATAGACGTCTGCACTCTCCCCTCGTTTTCAACGTCTCGCCTTCTCTTTTCACCAGTCTGTTGATTGTCTTTGCCTGTTCTTTCTCACTGTTTCGTTGATAATTTTCGGCCTTTGACCCACTGTGCCACACTTTTAATAAACGCGATCTCCGCTTCGCGCTGTTGTTCGCCTTTTCGACTGCGCAGCGCTAGCGGGACTTTCGCGCGGTTTTGGTGCGATTTCCGCGCGACTTTCGAGCGACTTTCGCGTAACGGACACCGACGCGAAGACGAATGGTGTGCGCGGGTGCGTCTACTCGCGGCGGTCGCTGCGTTTACATACGCACACACATATATATGCGAGCGAGCATACATACATATATGTATGTATATATGTATATATATATATATATGTATATATATATACATAAACGCGTCTGTGTATATGCATATACGTGTATGGCCGCCTCTGCTTATGCGCGCGCATACACATACATGTATATACCTACTCCTTCTCTCTCTTGGGCAGCCTCGCGGTTCTTTACGCCGCTAATCTGTCGCGCTCCTCTGACCCCGGGTCCCTGCTCGGGCGCCACTTGTAAGGTTGTATTTCGAACTACTTGGTTAGCTGGGGTACATACTCAGTCTACCAGGGCTCCTCACAAGTTATTTATATTTTCTTGTTAAGGCGGGACTCTAGGGGAGAAGAAAGGTGAGAGGTGACACGACTGGAGTTAGGGTGGCAGAGCCACTGGCCGAGAAGAATCCAAGCGTTGCCGCCGGCTTCCACCTCATGCGCGGTAGCTTTTAGAGTGCCGGAGGTTTAATCCGCCCGGCGAACGGGCCGAAGCCACGCTCTGAAACTGCCTTTTATTAGTCTACTGGGATAAGCGACAGGCCAAGCCGTGCCGCGCTAATGTTAGTACCGGGTTAATGCTACACTGCTGCCCAAAGACCCGCATGCAATATAAAACTAACGCGTATTTTTTCTTTCCACTCTTGCGGCGTTTATTTGTCGCGCACGTGGTCGCGCCTATTCTTATCTCGAACGTTCTTCTTAAATTACACCCGATCGCGTCGGCGGTTTAACATCTAATGCCCACGCTCTCGCCTACGCTCTCGCTTCGCACGCTCAACTCTCGTCGCTATCGGCAATGTAACTCTGCTTGGGAGCTTTTCACCACGCAGAGTCGTATTGCCGATCACGGAGCTTTGCGCGCGCTCGACTCACCTATTTGACTTAAAACTAACAAATTTCATAATGTATCAGTAAAAATGTAATAATACAAAAACTAACAATAATCCACGATGTATTAACTTTAAACTGATGCGCCTTCATGGCCTTTTAACTTAAAACTAACATAATTTCAGTATGTATCAATTAAAGGCTAACCAAAAATGTGAGGTGGCTCGGGGCCGCCTCACAATGCTTTTAAGCTTAGAATTTATGCCCCGAACATTTTAGTAGATTTCGGGCAATTGAGAAAAGTATTGTTTATTCCTTATTTTTTTTTTTATAAAGTTTTGATGAAGAAGGTATATTCAACGCGACAAGAGGTGATCTATTACGATTACTTGGGGGTGGGTTGGGCTATACTTTGAACGCTTATAACTCCATTTCTAGATGGACGATCTTCAGAGTAGATTATGAATAAATAATCTATTTGCCAAATTTCAAAGTTTCTAGTATTTTAAATACGTTTTTTGTAAATTGGCGGCGAAGGGGTGTGGCATCAAAAATCTGAAAATTACATATTCTGCGTATTCATAATATCTATCTAAATATACAAATCTGATGTCTTTCACTAAAACGGTGTAGAAGTTATGACCAAAAAACGTAACAAATGGAAACGAATTATGAGTGTTCATGTGAAATTTCAGCTCTCTAGCTTTTGATGTTTCCGAAATCTCGACATTGATACGGACGGACGGACAGACGGACAGGGCTAGATCAACTTTTCTCGTCACCCTGATCAAGAATATATTAGCTTTATGGGGTCTGCGACGTCTCCTTCTGCCTGTTACATACATTTAACAAAACCATTATACCCTGATTTCCCATTTTCAATGGGTTCAGGGTATAAAAAGAATGTCAATTTCCAATGGTCTGAGGAATGCCAAAACACATTCAATTATTTAAAAAAAAAGCTTTAATTAAGCCCAATTATTTATTTTATTGATTTTTATTTTATTTTATTTTCACGTCACCGTTCTCGGCTTCTAGCTCACTCCACAATTGTCTGGTTTCTACGGCCTCCGGCCCACAGTGCGCTAGCAGTGTTCTACTGCGCGGCACTAAAAAAAAAACAAAAAAGAAAAAAAATAACCAGCACTTTTGGTTTTTTACCTCACTGTTTCCTTTCCTTTTTTTCTTTTAAGTTTACAGCCTCCGGCTCACTGTCACTGTCTCTGTTTGCCACTGCACCGTGGCCTCTGGCCCACCATACACACTACGAAAAAAAAATTGTGTAAAAAAAAACGCACACTGTCATATCACTCTGGCTGCTCTTGCATGTATATCCATGTAAATAGGCGTCTCCACTCTCCCCTCGTTTTCAACGTCTCGCCTTCTCTTTTCACCAGTCTGTTGATTGTCTTTGCCTGTTCTTTCTCACTGTTTCGTTGATAATTTTCGGCCTTTGACCCACTGTGCCACACTTTTAATAAACGCGATCTCCGCTTCGCGCTGTTGTTCGCCTTTTCGACTGCGCAGCGCTAGCGGGACTTTCGCGCGGTTTTGGTGCGATTTCCGCGCGACTTTCGAGCGACTTTCGCGTAACGGACACCGACGCGAAGACGAAGGGTGTGCGCGGGTGCGTCTACTCGCGGCGGTCGCTGCGTTTACATACGCACACACATATATATGCGAGCGAGCATACATACATATATGTATGTATATATGTATATATATATATATATATGTATATACATATATATACATAAACGCGTCTGTGTATATGCATATACGTGTATGGCCGCCTCTGCTTATGCGCGCGCATACACATACATGTATATACCTACTCCTTCTCTCTCTTGGGCAGCCTCGCGGTTCTTTACGCCGCTAATCTGTCGCGCTCCTCTGACCCCGGGTCCCTGCTCGGGCGCCACTTGTAAGGTTGTATTTCGAACTACTTGGTTAGCTGGGGTACATACTTAGGGGAGAAGAAAGGTGAGAGGTGACACGACTGGAGTTAGGGTGGCAGAGCCACTGGCCGAGGAGAATCCAAGCGTTGCCGCCGGCTTCCACCTCATGCGCGGTAGCTTTTAGAGTGCCGGAGGTTTAATCCGCCCGGCGAACGGGCCGAAGCCACGCTCTGAAACTGCCTTTTATTAGTCTACTGGGATAAGCGACAGGCCAAGCCGTGCCGCGCTAATGTTAGTACCGGGTTAATGCTACACTGCTGCCCAAAGACCCGCATGCAATATAAAACTCACGCGTATTTTTTCTTTCCACTCTTGCGGCGTTTATTTGTCGCGCACGTGGTCGCGCCTTTTCTTATCTCGAACGTTCTCCTTAAATTACACCCGATCGCGCCGGCGGTTTAACATCTAATGCCCACGCTCTCGCCTACGCTCTCGCTTCGCACGCACAACTCTCGTCGCTATCGGCAATGTAACTCTGCTTGGGAGCTTTTCACCACGCAGGGTCGTATTGCCGATCACGGAGCTTTGCGCGCGCTCGACTCACCTATTTGACTTAAAACTAACAAATTTCATAATGTATCAGTAAAAATGTAATAATACAAAAACTAACAATAATCCACGATGTATTAACTTTAAACTGATGCGCCTTCATGGCCTTTTAACTTAAAACTAACATAATTTCAGTATGTATCAATTAAAGGCTAACCAAAAATGTGAGGTGGCTCGGGGCCGCCTCACAATGCTTTTAAGCTTAGAATTTATGCCCCGAACATTTTAGTAGATTTCGGGCAATTGAGAAAAGTATTGTTTATTCCTTATTTTTTTTTTTTATAAAGTTTTGATGAAGAAGGTATATTCAACGCGACAAGAGGTGATCTATTACGATTACTTGGGGGTGGGTTGGGCTATACTTTGAACGCTTATAACTCCATTTCTAGATGGACGATCTTCAGAGTAGATTATGAATAAATAATCTATTTGCCAAATTTCAAAGTTTCTAGTATTTTAAATACGTTTTTTGTAAATTGGCGGCGAAGGGGTGTGGCATCAAAAATCTGAAAATTACATATTCTGCGTATTCATAATATCTATCTAAATATACAAATCTGATGTCTTTCACTAAAACGGTGTAGAAGTTATGACCAAAAAACGTAACAAATGGAAACGAATTATGAGTGTTCATGTGAAATTTCAGCTCTCTAGCTTTTGATGTTTCCGAAATCTCGACATTCATACGGACGGACGGACAGACGGACAGGGCTAGATCAACTTTTCTCGTCACCCTGATCAAGAATATATTAGCTTTATGGGGTCTGCGACGTCTCCTTCTGCCTGTTACATACATTTAACAAAACCATTATACCCTGATTTCCCATTTTCAATGGGTTCAGGGTATAAAAAGAATGTCAATTTCCAATGGTCTGAGGAATGCCAAAACACATTCAATTATTTAAAAAAAAAGCTTTAATTAAGCCCACCTTATTGAAATATCCTGATTTCAATAAAGAATTTTGCATAATTATAGATGCAAGTAAATACGCGTGTGGAGCTGTTCTAACACAAAATAGTTGCATATGCTTTACGCTCATTCACCAAAGGCGAAAGCAACAAATCAACAACAGAATAAGAACTAGCAGCGATCCATTGGGCAATTACATATTTTAGGCCATATATTTTTGGAAAACACTTTACTATAAAAACAGATCACAGACCATTAACATACTTGTTCTCTATGACAAACACAAGCTCACAAGAATGAGACTAGAATTGGAAGAATATGACTTTACAGTAGAGTGTGGAAAAGACAATTTCGTGGCAGACGTCTTATCAAGGATAACAATATCCGATCTAATAGACATGAATAGAAAAGTCGTGAAAGTTACTACCAGGCAACAAAGAAGACAAAGCAAATCCTGCGCAGGAACTTAACAAGACCTATTGCCAAAGCAATGTCTTGAAACAGCTCTTAAGCACAACGTATACGAAATCATTACAAATGATGATGTAGTGCTGACCTTGCGAATAACAGATTCCACATGTTTATTGAAACATGGAAAAAAAAAGTTTTAGCAAGAATTGATGTTAGCGATTTGTATACCAATGGAATTCTCGATTTAATTCAGGCAAGCCGGTATACTCAAAATCAGCCAACTCAAAGTGGCACCGTGCGCAAAGATAATTGAATTAATTTCAATAGAATCTTTTGAAAATTAGGCCAATCAAATATTAAAGAATTTAAGATTAGCGCTACTCAAGCCGGTAACCCAAATAAATAATGAACAAGTAAGAAGGCTCTAGTCGAGACGGCTCGACTACGAGATACCCTGAAACCTGCAAAAAAGTGATACTCTTCTTCTTTACTCACGTATAAACACGCGCTCTGCTAACCGCGCAGTTGCTCTTGTATCTTCGAAAATCAAATAGAAATGAATAAATAATAATAAAAAAGAAAGAAATAATAAAAAAATAAAAATAATAAATTATAAAGGGCTTAGGCGAGGCTAGAACCTTCGAAACCTTCGTTGCATCTGTCTAACCATCTACACCACGGCTCACTTAAACGGCAGAGTAGCGAAAACGAATGAAATTCGCCATATACGAAAGAAACACTAAAGCAGTGGCTGAAAATGCAAATACAATTCAAAGACAATTCTAACGCAATTCAAAAACAATTGTGATTATTAGAATATACACGCATAGCAACATAGATAACGGCCCAAGATTTTTTGTGTGTATATGTGCACACGCATACGAAAATTGATTTGCATTGCCCAACGTTGCTTGCATTTCCATTGTTATTTTAATTGTTTTAAAATTTTTAAAATATATAATGGAATGTAATGAGAGTTCAGCATATGATCTACATATTCTATTTAACATTTTAGGTTTTTTTAGAAATCGTAACTCTTTTACAATTAGCTTTACATGTACAAATATGTATGTACATACATATACATATATGTACATATGTAGGTACGATTGCAGCCACACGCTGATCTACGCTTGCACACATATACATACATACATACATATGTACGTACATATATATACATATGTGCGGCCGCAATGCGTCTTGCTGTGTCGCTGCCTTGCTTGCTGATGAGAAAACTTTATAGACTAATAATTCTGTTTCTAGATGTAAAATCATATTGATATGTTCAGATTGAGATTATGTTATTCATATCTATGTATATGCCAAACGAAACTATATGTCTCTAGTATTTGAAATGCATTTTTTACACATTTGGGGGTGGTGGGGCGAATTGGGGACCGGAATCCTAAATATGACAAAAACCGAAATTGTATTAAATTAGTATCTATATATATGCAGAAGACTTGGAGACTCTAACTCTAAAGATGAATTAGTTAGAATTTTATAACTAGTTCCCGATAAATTCGTTTATCGATAATTTTGCAAATATACAAGTTATCGAATTTCTGAAACAAACTCGTACTGCGCGTGCAATATACGAACCTAACACAAAAAGAATGAACTCTCTAGCTATTGTATCTTCGGAAATCGACGCGTTCAAACATACGGACAGACGGAGGGACGGACAGACAGACAGACGGACATGGCTATATCAACTTTTCTTGTCATCCTGATCAAGAATATATATACTTTATGGGGTCTGCCACGCATCCTTCTGCCTGTTACATACTTTTAACAAAACCATTATACCCTGATTTCCCATTTTCAATGGGTTCAGGGTATAAAAAGAAAAAGAAGCAATATTGTCACATGTCACATACCATGATGATCCACTTCAAGGAGGTCATACAGGCATTACAAAAACTTTGGCCAAACTAAAAAGGTATTATTATTGGAACAAGTCATATCAAAGAGTACATTAAGTAATGTCCAATATGCCTTAAATCAAAAGTAACAACAACAAGTAAGAAGGCTCCAGTCGATACGGCTCGACTACGAGACACCCTCAACGCTGCAAAAAAACTAACACTTTTCTTTACGAGCGCATGAGCGCGCGCTCTGCTAACCGCGTAGTTGCTGCCGTGGCTTGGGGGTGTGTTGGGCTATACTTTGATCGCTTATAACTCCATTTCTAGATGGACGATCTTCATTAAATTTTCAGAGAAGATTAAGAGTATCGAAATGTATCTATGTGCCAAATTGCCAAAGACAAAATCTCTAGTAGTTCATTCGAAAGATTACTTATATGGGCGGTCTGAGTGGGCGTGGTCGGATCCGTTTCAAATTTTAAACTCTTACTATTGTGAGGATCAATATAGGTATTCACGTATGCAGTGTATATAATTACATGTATTTGCTGTGTGTTTATATGCACATACGTGCATGCATATATTGCTCCACACAGCGACGCGAGCACTATAGGAGCGACCCTCGCGACTGGAAGGGATCAGAGAGCGGACTATAGTCCGTCTCTTTCGTTCCTATAATGTCAGCAATTGGCTCGCGTCGCTCACCCGCGGGTCATAGGGCACCGTTAGCCGTGGTACCGCTGCAAGTGCTTTGCATAGCAACAGCGGTACTTCGGCCAACGAGAAGCTGCCACGACAGTTGGCGGGCTTCTGGCGTCACCCAGATCACGCGATTGTGCCGTTAGATGGGCACGAGCGGAAGGCAGGCCCCGCTCCAGAGCCGAACAGGGCCTGCGGCTACCCTATAAAAGGCCACCAGCGGATGCATGAGCAAGTTAATGAGAATCGAGAGTAAGAAAAGTGAAAGTGCAAGTGCGCTGCAGTAAATCAAAGTCAACGCGAGTGGAAACAAAGGACATCGAAAAACTACGATATCGAACAGCAACGGCAACGAAGGTTCGTTACAACTGGCGCCCAACGTGGGGCCCTGCGATAAGAGAATAACACAGAGTTGTGAACAATGGTGCGAGCTTGGGTATATAATCTCAAGAAGGACGAGTTGCTGCGATACGGCGATGAGTTTGGAGTGACGCTATCGGGCACATTGGACGTGATGCGGAGACAGTACGGTGAGTGGGTGGAGACGAATGAGGGAAGAATCCCATATTCTCTCAGGCTCGCCGAGCTGGCGCGGCTGCATGGACGCCGCCCTTCGAACAGCGAGGACGGCCCACTGTCATCGTTGGAAACGACCAATCCGAGGACGATCCAAATGCGGCACGGCTATCTCTGCCAACCACCAGTGCTGCCGCGCGGCTGCAGCAAGCAGAGCAAGGAGCTGAGATAAGGACGCGAGGGCTAGCGGCTCAGAGCATGATACTCATTATCACTACCAGTGAAGTCGTCCAATACTTTCCAGTCTTTGATTCGATCTATAATATGCTCAGATGCAAGGGTTATGTCCGGAATAGTGCCATCCTGGCCTGTGGAAGGTGGGGTGTTACCGCGTTTTGTTACTTCCTAGCGGCCACATCCATGATTTAACGCAGTCTTGGATTCGTCCCCTAATCAAACTCCGTTTGCTTTCTGCTTGTATTGCTCACTAATTATCACAATGTCGATAGCGTATACCGCTACGATCTGTGTCAAAAGTGCATATGCAATTTTGCTCCGGTGTAGGTTACCTTGGAGTATAGCCTGCTTTCCCGCTTCTAATGCAGGCTACAAATTTATAATTTATAATTTATACGCCGCAATGCCTGATGGCATTTCAGGATGGCATCCTCTTCCTCGGCACAGAGTTTCATCATGTACTCCTGCCTTGGTGACATCACCAGTCCTGCATTATTGCTTGGGGCGCCTGCTTCCGTAGCGTTTGTTTTTGGAGTTTCCTCCACGCTTTTTGGTGCAGATGCTACCGAGCTTCGCTGTATCTTTGAGCTTTTACCAAAGCCCAACTGCACACATTAGTTAACGATTGGGTTGTCTGCCCCAACGCTATCCAGTGGGGCCATTCGTGGAGGCTGTGTGTCAACTTGAATTACCAGGGACAAAGATAGCTATGGAGGTATCTAAGCAACTTAGCGTTGCCTTGTTTCGAAACCCAATCCCACAAAAAAAAAAAAATAAAAAAATTTATATTAACTCTATTATGTTTAGTAATGATGCTCCTATAAAGAGTCCGATAACACCTCCAACTGATACTATAAGCGAAAAAGAAAGAGATTTGTTTTTATTTATTTCAAAGTTAGAAATTATATAAAATTAAATCAATCTTATGAAATAATTTTATCAAGTACACATGAAGTAATATGTTACATAATTAGACTCTGTTCAAAAAAAACCGGAAAAGAGTCCATTGGTTTTGTGCAATGTCCGTCTGTTGGTCTGTCCGTATGAACGCAATATTTTCGGCACTATTAGAGCTACTGACTTGAAATTTTGAATATATGCTCCCGAATCATAAAGAGTAAAAATTTTCCCGATCCGCCTAAGGGCGTGCCAAATAGGAAAACTCATCCGCCCATAGACCAGTAATCATACTAGATGATGAGCTAGAAAGCTGCAATTTGGAATGTATACTCGCGGTGACAACCCAAGTTTAGAAAGCTATTGCGGATATATCTAAGCTCATTGGGGGCGTGGCAAATCGGGATAGACGTATCTTCTATACCTTTAAGTCTAAAACGGTAAAATTTAACGTGTAAGTTAATGTTATGATTCTACGAAGATTGATCAAAAAGTTATAAGCCCTTGGGGGGAGTGGTAAATCGGACATGAATAATTACAGGTTGACAACCCAAGATCAATAAGCTATTGCCCAAGCAAAAGTTTACATCTCCTACAGTTTTTGATCTAGGCTATTGCCCAAGCAAAAGTTTACATCTCCTACAGTTTTTGATCTAGAAGCTTAAAAATTTGATGGTTTAGTTACTAATGTCCTCCTCTATAGATGACCCACAAACAATTTTGGCAGATGGCAGAAAGCATTTTAACATAAATATAATAAGAAAGAACGTTGCAGTGGGATGAGGTTACGAAACAATGCAAAGCTAAGTTGTTTATTTAGTAATTCAAGTTGACACACAGCCTCCACGAATGGCCCCACTGGATAGCGTTTGGGTAGACGACTAATCGTTAACTAACTCACTAACTAACAGCGAAGAAGATGACTAAAAAGATGGAAATTTTTAAAGCGAAATCTTTGACCAAACATGGATAACGAAAAAACTGACGAATACAGCTGTATTTATTGCGAAAATGGTCAGAAGAGAGAACCGCCTTGACAGGCTCTGTCGGCGAAGTCAAAGTACAGACAATAGTACAGAAAATGTACAGCAGCATAGATGCCTGGAAAAAAGTTTGTGACTTCGCCAAAAATGTTCTGCGGCGGAAGGAATATGACTTGGACGCAGGCACAGAGAGGGTAACGCTCGGATAGAGCATATTCGAGGGCACCACCTTGAAGGTTAATGCGGGATACTTCCTTGTGGAGGAGGTTTTTCTTGTCGGTAAACAGTCACGCGGTCCGACACACCAGCCAGAGTGACGACCTGACTGACGGTGCATAAGTTTATATGAGTCGGTTGATCTTAATCTACCAACATCCCTTTTTTACTCAACTCTAGATTCTATTATAGATGTATGTGTTCCCCTCAGTAGTAATTCGTCTGTTCGGAATAATCCGCCCTGGTTTTCTGACGCTTTCTAATTTATAAATATTAAATAAATTTTAAAAAGTCTGGTTCAGCTGTTGATTGGGCTAAATATTCTATAGCCAAGTCTAACTTTAATATCTTAAATTCTCGCTGTTATGAGAATTATCTTATACGTGTCAAACGCCAGTTTTCTCGGGATCCGAAACAATTTTACACTTTTGTAAATTCTAAGCGTAAATCTTCCGGTTTGCCAACCTTATTTTTCTTTGGTTTAGTAAAATCTTGTGATGATTAAGACTCTTCTGATCTTTTTGCAAAATTTTTCCAATCAACTATTCTTCCGTTGATTCAATTAATTACTCAAACACATATTTCTTTTCTGAATCTTATTCAGTTAATATTCCTAGGATTTCAGCAGATTGTTTGGTTGCAGCCATTAGGACACTGAAATTATCGTTCTCTCCTGGTGCTGATAATATTCCAAACTGTGTTATTAAAGAGTGTAGTGCTGCTCTTCTGTCACCATTATTAAAATTGTTTAATTTGTCTTTGGAGACCTCGGTTTTCCCTTTAAGTTGGAAAGATTCGTTTATCATTCCGTTACATAAAAAAGGCAGAAGATCTGACATTTCCAATTATAGAGGTATTGCGAAATTATCTACTATTCCGAAGTTTTTTGAAAAAATAATAACCTCATCCTTACAACACTTTTGTAAATCGATTATTCACCCATCGCAACATGGGTTTTTTCAAAATCGATCTACCGCTACGAATCTATTAGAATTCACTTCCCTAGTAAACGACAGTTTTTTGAATAGAATGCAAACTGATGTTATAGTAAAGCATTTGATTCAGTTCACGATCACTTGTTAATTTTAAAGCTGGATCGCTTAGGATTTTCCCCTAAACTTGTATCGTGGATTTCATCCTACTTAAAGGATAGAACTCAGAGAGTTTTGCTGAGATCATCAATTTCTAAACTAATCTCTGTTACGTCGGGGGTTCCTCAGGGTAGTCATTTACTTTGCTCTTTTCTCTTTTTATAAATGACCTGCCAAGTTGTATTTCTCATTCAACTATATTTATGTATGCAGACGATGTAAAACTTTACCTCTCATATTATAGTCTACTTGAGCATGCACATCTTCAAGATGACCTTAATGCTTTTCAATGTTGGTGTGAGGTTAATCAATTGCACTTTGAAAATGTAGGGTTAGGCGCTCCAGATGTTGTTTGGTGTGATGCGGGTGCTTGTGTGTGTTTGTGTGTAGTATGGATGATATGTGGTGTGTATGTGTGAGAAAGAGTCGATTTGTTTAAGTTAATGTTGAATAACTTTATATTTCACAACTTTATATTTCTAAGGGTTACAATTCATGTATATACAGAGTATAAGTAGAAAATTAAATGCCATCGGAAACACCTCCAAGTTGGCTGCGAGCGCCCACCGCTCAAGAGGTTCTGTTAAAAACAGGAACCTGTTATCAACATTCTATTTTGATAACAGACGTGGTGTGGAGGAGGAGGAGCAATGCAATGTCCTGGTGTCGTCTTTCGTGCACGAGCCCGATAGGACCCACCCGAGTTCGGTGTTCTGGGCCAATGGGAGACCGCCTATGCTGGGAACGAAACCTGGAAGCAGGATGTGGGAATACACATCGGCTCCCTGCACAATGAGCACCAAACTAGGAGAGTCCCAGCGGGCGTCGGCAAGGGTGATCCCAGGAAACGTAAATCGACGCTCAACGGCCCAGACGGGTGTCCGGCAGTTGAGATGGGGGTCCAGCTGCAGCACCATATCCAGCCGGAAATTCGACGACTTGGACGCGACGAGAGCCGTGCACACCTCCCCTGGACCAACGCTGGTGACGGACAGACCGAAGGTCCGTGCCAGTTCAGCATTGATCCGGCTGGTGGGTCTGCACGGGTCGATCAAGACGCGCACATGGTGTGCCAAGCACTTTGGGCAGTACTTATTTATAAGTGCTGCCCGCAGACGCTTCTCTACCGGAAGCGCTGGCATTTGCGCAGCGCGTGGACTCCTCGGCAGACGCGGCACCGGAAGGACCTCACAGCAGCGGGTGCTGCTTGCTGAGACGATGGCGCCATAGCTGCAATGAAGGAGTGTGAGATCATGAGAGGCGGTGGGAATGTGACGAGCGTATAATTAATGGGACATCACAGGCATGGCCTCGTCCGTTGGTAGCAGAACCAGCTTATGGACGGGCCTACGAATAACACCTCGAGAGGTGAGGACGTCCACCACTCGAACCATGCCGTCCTTTCCAGGATAGGCAAGGTGGACTCGGGCGAGTCGCCATTCGTTGATGGCGACGTTGTCATCCTTGATTATGACCATATCGCCGATCTTCAATCCCGACGAGGGGTGTGCCATTTGTTCCGCTTGTTCAACTCCTTAAGGTACTCTTCCTTCCAACGGAAGCCAAATTGCTGGTGGAGAGCCTTAAGTGATGGATTTTTGGAAAGCATATTCTCATTTTTCAAGAATTGCCCCAGCGCGATGGAGCGCGAATGGCCCAAGTCAATATGGTCGGGACTCTTAAATGGAAGAGTCACGACATATGAGCCAGAACTGTCCCTCTTGGTCGTTCGGACGAAGTTGTCCTCACAAGCGGAGGACTGGACCAGTCCAGCCGAAGATAGTCTCTTGACCCATTAAAGAGCCGCAAAGATTAGGACGGAAACCTCCCTTGACGACCGATGGAAGGATGTCTGCTCCTAGAAGGACATCGATTTGGCCGCTCTTAAAAAATAAGGGATCGGCCACGGAAGATCAGGAAGCCCATCTAAGAGGTGCTGCGAGAGAGGATAAGATGGCAGATTGCCACACAACGGAGGGAGAACGAGAGCCGATGCGTTAATCCGGGGCGGCGGTTCCAGCGGAGAGCCAATGTGGAATTGCACAGCGTTACCGACTTTCCTAGGCCCGACACCTGAGTCTGCGTTGCTTGAAATGGAAGCTTCATCAAGCGAAATAGCCTTTCAGAAATGAATGTCGCTTCGGACACTGAGTCAATTAGAGCTCGGGCGGGAAAGGTGGTTCCTCGGTGACTCACGTCGATTACGGCCGTACCGAGCAACACACCTTGGTGACTAGTCGCGCAATACGATTGCACAACGGGGTCCCGCGCGGACGTTTGAGACTTTGCAGATGCACTGGGCTGAGCGCTGCCCCCGTCTTGGTTTTTGGGCGTATTTGAGTCTCAAAGGAGTTGACTCTTTTTGAGACAGCCGGGGTGCATTTGGAGTCGTTGACTGTAACTTTGGGAGCTGATCTGTCGCCTTCCATCGCCTCGAGCGCGCGAGCGCGTTCGGTGAGGAAGTGGCTGACTTCAGCCCAGGACGGGATTTCGGACTTGCGGACTAGTGAGTGCTCCCAAAATGGCCGTGTGTTGTCCGGCAATTTTGATGTACACAGGAAGACGAGTATGCAGTCCCAATTCTCCGTGGAGATTTGGGCGTGCTCGATGGCAGTGATACATCTTTGGATGGTGTCAATCAGTTCTCTAAGAGCCGAGCCCGACTCTTTGTTGACCTTAGACACATTGAGCAGAATTCTAAGCTGGCTGTTGACTAACTGCCGCTTGTTTTCGTACCGCGCACACAGGGAGCCCCAGGCTGATGCAAAGCCGTCGTTCGTGAGAGGACACTCCGCGACTATCGTATTTGCATCGCCTGCTGTCTTCGAAAGTAGATGGAACAACTTCTGCACCGGGGTTAAGCGCGAATTGTTTATATAGACGGCTGTGAAGACGTCTCTGAACGTAGGCCAGCGCAAATAATCACCGTGAAACACTTCCGTGTCTACGGCCGGAAGGCGACAGCCTCCAGAAGAGGTAATGGGTGTGAACGTAGGAGCTGGCGGGGCACACGACGCGGAAAGGGCGTCGATCTGAGTACCTAATCTGGCTATGCATCGCTCGTAGACAGTGTAACAATGGTCGCACTTAGCTTCAATAGACTCCACCTCGCTGCTGCCAGCCCCTTGAGTTAAAGCTTTGGAACATGCTTTGTATTGGCTTTCTGCGTCTTCTCATAAGGCTCTAACCCGATCCTTGCGGACCTCAAGGGTACGGATCTGGGCCGCCTCAGTTGAACCAGAATCCTCAAGTGTGTCAATACAGGCCTCAAATTTGATAAGCCGATCAGCGGCGGAAATAAAATCAGAGAGAGACATGTTTGACACGCTTGCAGGCCTTGGACTGGATCGGGTTACGACCGGACTGCGCTTGAACGCGGTGGAGGGTGTGATTTCTCCGAGGGAACAGGAGAAGCTGAAGTGCTGCGTTTAACTAAACGCGAAGAGGATACACTCCATTGTGTACGACGTGACCGATCGAACATGAATATTGACTAGCAGGTGGCTGCCAGCGGGTTTCCAGACAGAGAGGGTTTCCTATTGCCTAGAGCCCAGTACAAGAGTCTACAGTCAGAGTAACTTAACTTAAGGAGCGAGAACAATTAATTTGATCAGAACAGATCAAATAATTATATTCGAGAAATAATTTATTTATTCGAAATAAATAGAACACGAGAGTAGACTAATTTAATCAGAATAGATTAAATCAGCAAAAGATTACAATTAATTTGATCAGAATAGATCAAATAATTATAATCGAGAAATAATTTATTTATTCGAAATAAATAGAACACGAGAGTAGACTAATTTAATCAGAATAGATTAAATCAGCAAAAGATTACAATTAATTTGATAAGAATAGATCAAATAATTATAATCGAGAAATAATTTATTTATTCGAAATAAATAGAACACGAGAGTAGACTAATTTAATCAGAATAGATTAAATCAGCAAAAGATTACAATTAATTTGATCAGAATAGATCAAATAATTATAATCGAGAAATAATTTATTTATTCGAAATAAATTGAACACGAGAGTAGACTAATTTAATCAGAATAGATTACAATTAATTTGATCAGAATAGATCAAATAATTATAATCGAGAAATAACTTATTTATTCGAAATAAATAAAGACGCTATGTTGCCAGCTATTTGCCGTGCGATAGTTCAGAAGTACGAGTACTAAAACAGATCACGATATTTGTGAGTTTCGATATCTTGCAAATATCGGCACGAAAAATGTGGCGGCTGGCGATTGTCTTTGTTTTGATTCCAAGTGCCAGCACTAGTTACGAGTGAAAATTTTATATGCGTAAGATAATTAAGTCGAAATATATATATAATAGTATATCATTACAGCGAGATTAAAGAAATAAATGTGCGAAATAAAAAGAATGCTCGTGTGTTTTTTATTTATTCCATGACGGCGTGGGTACACATAGAGAGGTGTGCATGAACTATTAAAGGTCGGCTGTTGATCGACACTCCAATAGCATATATACATATATTTAGGTCTATATGTAATTGGTGTTGTTATTATGACGGATAATACAATGATCGGAGGAAACGGCGGCTGTTGCCGACGCAGGACAGATAAATTATTGCAGTTTATTTAGATGCTTGTAGGGTATATGTATGTAGTTTATTTATGTAGGTTGCGCGAGTGTAACAGCTGCTGAATCGACAGCACCTTCACTTGCTCTTTGGAACAAGACAAATGTACATACATACATATGTACGTAAATACAAAAAAATAAAGCAATATACATATGTAAATGGTGGAATTAAATAAATAGATTGTAATAGAAATAAAACAAGTAATTTAATTTTCGTTTGCCTTTATTCGATTGATTCTTATTTATTTTTTTATTATTTATGAGGAGGCAAGAGGAAAAAATATTCGCTGTAATAAATATATGTATGAAGAATATATGTACACGTATATATGTGTATATGAGTGTATATGAGTATATATATATATATATATATATATATATATATATATATATATATATATATATATATATATATATATATATATATATATATATATATATATATATATATGTGTGTGTGTGTGTGTGTGTGTGTGTGTGTGTGTGTATGTATAAATGAGTATATTGAGTGCAATACACAAGTAGGACGTATGCATGCAAATGATTTATGTATGTAAATATATATAAATGTATATACAGTGGTTCACAGCTTATTTCAACCAGCACCTTAAAAAAAGTTTGCTGGGCTATAAAATCTAAACTATTGGCAATATCCCAAAAATTTAAACGCAGATTGTTAGTGTGATGTTTTAACTATTACAAAATCAATTCATTTATTTTTAAAATATTTTTTCATTATTTAATAATGTTTAAAAACTAAAAAATGAGACCAAGAAAGTTCCACAGCTTATTTCAACCACAAACTTTGCAGCTGATGAAAGATCCGTTATTTTGCAATGCAACGGTAGATTCTTGTTCTATGCTTTATACACTGTTTTCGCAATGTGATGAAATAAGTTTATGCTGAATTTTGAGAGCAAAACTTGCAGAAAAGTTAATTTAGCGAAATGGGACCACGCACACCTATTGAGCAGCGGGAACTTGTTCTAAAACACTATAAAAATGGCCATTCCCGTAGAAAAATTGCTGATATGGTTGGACTGAGTGATTCTACAGTTCAAAGCATTATATACCGGTTTGTTCGCGAAAATAGAACCCACAATAAAGGTAGAAATGCTCCAAACAAAATTTTTAATCCCACGGACGAGCGCTATATTGTAAGAAAAATCCGGGATAATCCAAGGCTATCTGCTAGACGAGTAGCCAATGATGTTAAGGAGGAGTTGGGCAAGTCATGCCACCCAGAAAGTATTCGCCGTGTGCTTCGGGAACATGACTTTAATGGCAGAGTACCACGCAAGAAGCCTTTTATAAGCGACAAAAATAAAAAGTGTCGCTTAAAATTTGCACAGGAGCACTTGCACAAGGACATTGGATTCTGGAACACAATTTTATTTTGTGATGAGTCCAAATTTAATTTGTTTGGGTCGGATGGGCCCTCATATGTGTGGCGTAGGCCTAACACAGAGCTTGACGCAAAAAATTTGAGGGCTACTGTAAAACATGGCGGAGGCAGCGTTATGGTTTGGGCCTGTATGTCAGCAGCCGGGGTTGGGAACTTGGAGTTCATCGAGACTACAATGGATAAACTTAAATATCTTGATGTATTGAAGTCAAATTTAATCCAAAGTGCTCAGAAACTGGGCATAAAGGAGGACTTCAGGTTTTACCAAGATAATGACCCGAAACACACTGCGGGAATTATCCAGACTTGGCTGATCTGGAAATGTCCGCACGTTATGAAACCACCAGCCCAGTCACCAGATTTAAATGTAATCGAAAATTTGTGGTCGATTTTGGAAACAAACATTCGCAAACACAAAATTTCAAACAAATCGGACCTAAAAACTGCATTGGTTGAGGAATGGGAAAAAATTACTCCAGAAGTCACCAAAAAGTTGGTGGAATCTATCCCAAAAAGGCTTAAAATGGTAGTTAACCAAAAGGGTGGTCACACCAAGTACTAATTTGTTGTTATTTGAAGTTATTATAATGTTAAATAATGTTATTTCATAAGTGGTTGAAATAAGCTGTGGAACTTTCTTGGTCTCATTTTTTAGTTTTTAAACATTATTAAATAATGAAAAAATATTTAAAAAATAAATGAATTGATTTTGTAATAGTTTTTTTATTTTATTTGTAATATGTTGACAATTCGTGAGTCAAACTAAAGAAAATTAAAATTAAAATTATATAAACATAAAGCCTAACCAGAAGTACAAAACGTTAAAATAACAATAGTATCACCAACCCGATGGAGGTGTTTTATTTGCCAGACCGGCCAGCTATGCCCCAATTCACAGCCAAAAATGGTCAGTGATACTATTGAAACTAAGAAAAATAGAATGTGTTAATTGAAAACTTAAATTAGAATTATAGGTTCTCTGGCATGATATTAACCTAACAATTTATAATAATTTTTAAAATAAAAAAAATATTAGTGAGAAAAAGGAAAATTAATAAAAATACAAAATTAGAGATGAAGAAAGAAAATAAAGATAGGAATAGAAAATATTAAAGTCAGCAGCATCCAAACTCAACTCAGGGCATTTCGAGTAACTACAGTAAGATGAGCTGAAAGCAATGATTTTATTAGAGGAAGAGAGAGCTCTGAGGAAAATACGTGATAATATTTATTATAATTAACACATAAGACATGAAAAGCATAATGTAATGAATAATCCGTGGTGCACTGTGGTAATTGTAAGGGGCGATAGTTCCTGGTAATTCGGCAAGGAACAGAAAAATGGAGCCGCATTAACAAGCTGGGCGAGTTAATGTTACCAATGATTAAGTTATGTAGGAATGTAATACCTAAAATTGTCCTACGATTAACCAGTGATGGCAGGTCAATAAGTAGAAGCCTACTATAATAGGAAGGTAAACGCAAATTGTTGTCCCAATTAATATCCCTTAAAGCAAAGAGTAGAAACTGTTTCTGGACCGATTCAATGCGATCCTGATACAGTTTATACTGCGGAGACCAAATAACTGAACAATATTCTAAGATAGGGCGAACAAGTGAAATAAATAACTGCTTCGTAATAAAAGGATCTTTAAATTCCTTAGACCATCGTTTAATAAAGCCAAGCACACATTTAGCTTCATTTGTGATGGCGGAAATATGCAAATTGAAATTAAGTTTAGTATCAAAAAGAACGCCAAGATCTTTAACAGTAAAAATGCGTTTTAAGGAAATATTATTAATATTATAGTCGACAATATGTGGTATAGTTCGACTGAAGGTCATAGACATACACTTAGAATAATTTAAGTGCAATTGATTAACCTCACACCAGCATTGAAACGCATTAAGGTCATCTTGAAGGTGTGCATGCTCAAGTAGACTATAATATGAGAGGCAAAGTTTTACATCGTCTGCATACATAAATATAGTTGAATGAGAAATACAACTTGGCAGGTCATTTATAAAAAGAGAAAAGAGCAAAGGTCCTAAATGACTACCCTGAGGAACCCCCGACGTAACAGAGATTAGTTTAGAAATTGATGATCTCAGCAAAACTCTCTGCGTTCTATCCTTTAAGTAGGATGAAATCCACGATAAAAGTTTAGGGGAAAATCCTAAGCGATCCAGCTTTAAAATTAACAAGTGATGGTGAACTGAATCAAATGCTTTACTGAAGTCAGTATAAATAACATCAGTTTGCATTCTATTCGAAAAACTGTCGTTTACTAGGGAAGAAAATTCTAATAGATTCGTAGCGGTAGATCGATTTTGAAAAAACCCATGTTGCGATGGGTGAATAATCGATTTACAAAAATGTTGTAAGGATGAGGTTATTATTTTTTCAAATAACTTCGGAATAGCAGATAATTTAGCAATACCTCTATAATTGGAAATGTCAGATCTTCCGCCTTTTTTATATAACGGAATGATAAACGACTCTTTCCAACTTAAAGGGAAAACCGAGGTCTCCAAAGACAAATTAAACAATTTTAATAATGGTGACAAAAGAGCAGCACTACACTCTTTAATCACACAACTTGGAATATTATCAGCACCAGGAGAGAACGATGATTTCAGTGTCCTAATGGCTGCAACCAAGCAATCTGCTGAAATCTTAGGAATATTAACTGAATAAGATTCAGAAAAGGAATATGTGTTTGAGTAATTAATTGAATCAACGGAAGAATAAGTTGATTGGAAAAATTTTGCAAAAAGATCAGAAGACTCTTGATCATCACAAGATTTTTCTAAACCAAAGAAAAATGAGGTTGCCAAACCGGAAGATTTACGCTTAGAATTTACAAAAGTGTAAAATTGTTTCGGATCCCGAGAAAACTGGCGTTTGACACGTATAAGATAATTCTCATAACAGCGAGAATTTAAGATATTAAAGTTAGACTTGGCTATAGAATATTTAGCCCAATCAACAGCCGAACCAGACTTTTTAAAAATTTTAAAATATTTTGATTTAATATTTCTTAAATTAGAAAGCATCTTAGAAAACCAGGGCGGCTTATTCCGAACAGGCGAATTACTACTGAGGGGAACACATACATCTATAATAGAATCAAGAGTTGAGTAAAAAAGCGATGTTGCTAGATTAACATCAACCGACTCATATAAACTTGACCAGTCAACTGAACTAATCAATTCGTTTAGCAAGACAAAATTGCATTTGCGAAAGCAACGTCTACGATTTGAAGGTGCTTCTGATACAGGTAATGGATTCCTAACAGATAAAGAAACCTCTAAAGTGGGATGATAAATATCCTCTGGTAAACAAAAAGGGGCTGATCTCGATACATTAATGATGGAATCATTATTTGTGAACACAAGATCAAGCGAGCGATTCTGATAATTAGAAATAGAGTTCATTTGAAGCAAAGAAAGGTTGAACAATTCATCAAAAAAATAGTGATCAAGTGTCGGAATAAGGTAGTTTACATTACAAGGTAAAGACCAAGAAGTATTGGGAATATTAAAATCACCCAACACAAGAAACAAGTCATTGTCATTGGTATGTCCATAAATTTCTTTAATACTAGTTATGTGATGCTCATAAACTTGTAAATCAGAAGAAGGAGGAATATATGAACATGTAATAAATAATGAGCACGATGGGAGAGTTAATTTAACACCTATAATCTCCACATCATGAAGGGAGGAAAATGTAAACAATTCCGAGAGGATACCGGACTTAACAGCGATTAAAACTCCACCTCCTCTACGGTTTAAGCGATCAAGTCTATAAATAGTGTAATTACTTGACAGAATTTCACTATTATGAATACTATGACTTAACCACGTTTCTGTTAACGCAATGAGATCAAATGAAGAACTGAAACTATTAAGGAATATGCTTTTAAGCTTAGAGTTTATACCCCGAACATTTTGGTAGATTAGGGACAATTGAGAAAAGACTAATTCATTTCTTAGTTTTTTGGTGCAGTTTTTGATGAAGATTGCACCGAAGGTATATTCAACGCTACAGGAGTTGATCTATTACTATTCTTCGGTTTGAATTCATGCACAACTATATGTGGAGGCCAAAATTTGGGATCACATATAGTTGTGAAATATTCAACCGGTACATTTAACTTAAACGAAGAAATTTCACGAGGAGTCGAGAAATTAAACTTCGATATGGAAACAGAAACACTCACAGAGGTCTTAGAGCAAATGTATGAAGATATTGCTTCACATGTTGTATCCGCCGAAAGCCTAGATAAAAAAACTTGCTTTCGAGGAGCTACAACGCATAAAGTGGGAGCAGTAATATTCGAATTGGTTACCGTATTACCATTCTCTGTATGCACAACACTTGGAGGAGGATCCAATTTTTGAACAGGGACAAGAGATTCAGTAACACCATCAACTGCTAAGGCAGTAGCAGGCGGGGGAACACAAATCGAGCGAGGGGATGAAGACAGAACAGAAACACAAGGTGAGGGAGGAGCAATCGAGTTGGGAGACAATGTTAGTACAGGAGGAGGTACTAACAAAGAAGGATACTCAGCTTCAGATTGAGGGTCATCAAACTTAAAATTGACTAATAAATCTTCAGCAGCTACCAGGTCACTGGATAACTGCTTAGAAATTTTATTCAATTTAAAAAATTGAACCCTCACAGCATTATACATCTTTGAAAAATTAATTTGTTTTTCCAAGCATGTCGGACAAGACCAACGTAAGCCACCACTACCAATTTTAGCAGTGGTCATAATCTTATCGTAGTCTCGCCCAGTAAGTCCAGCACATTTAGTGTGCATAAGATTTTCACAAAGCCAACAATTAATAAATTGGGCCTGTGCCGAATCAGCTGCTTGTCTAGCAGTGCAACCTTTTTTGCAGCAGCTCATATTCGCAATTGGGATTCAAAAGAAATCAGTTGGAAAAAACAAATAGTGATAATGTTGCGAGAGCTAGTCACAACAACAAACAATAGCGAAAGTGCAAAGGCAAAAACAAAAATAAACCGTACGAAAGAGCAACAGTTTAAATTTGAGAGCAAAACTTACCCAAGTAAGGGAGAGCACTTATGCATACACGTACACAGTCAAGTGTAAAAATAAGAAGAGATGGGGAGCGCGAAAAACAACAAGAGACGCTAAATCAAAAATGAAATTACTTCACTGCACCAAACTGCAATTCAGTAACAAAACGAAACACAGTGAACCACGGATCAAACTATGCAAAGAAGCAAAGAACTTTGCAATATAAAAACAGACCGCAGCTGTGTAAAATTTAAATAAAATAAGTAATCAAATACAAAAATAAAAGTGATCACAGAGCGCAAAAAACACGTCTAACTCATTTAAACTGAGAACTCTCTCTAACAATCACACTAACAATCTGCGTTTAAATTTTTGGGATATTGCCAATAGTTTAGATTTTATAGCCCAGCAAACTTTTTTTAAGGTGCTGGTTGAAATAAGCTGTGAACCAGATCTGATCTGTGGTGTATGAATGATGCACACGGAGGACATGTATGCATGCAGATGAGTTGTGATTGACAAGATATTATGATCAACTTATTCTCGCGAGCCAAGAATATGGCGGCTGGAATTGGCACACACCCGAAAAGAAAGATGGAGGAAGTTCAATGCCCCTGAGTCGCGCTTCAGTTGTGCGGCAGAGGTTATGAACAAATGACAGACGGACAGTCTTTCCTCTTCTCTCTTCTCACTCGTCACGATATGAGGAGGATAGATCGATGGTAACGGACATAGACCACTTTCGGCAACGGAAAGCGTACATATAGGAATTTATAACGCAGACACGGACACTTTATATACTGCACTTGCACATTAGGAAACACAGATACGGCATATGAAGGTACCTGATCAGCAGTTTTTTTGAGAGTTATTTAAATATGTGACTTGTTGTGGTGTGAGGAGCAATATAGGTATGCACGTATGCAGTGTATATAAACACATGTATTTGCTGTGTGTTTATATGCACATACGTGCATGCATATATTGCTCCACACAGCGACGCGAACACTATAGGAGCAACCCTCGCGACTGGAAGGGTCAGAGAGCGGACTATAGTCTGTCTCTCTCGCTCCTATAGTGTCAGCAAATGGGCTCGCGTCGCTCGACCGCAGGTTATAGGGCACCGTTAGCCGAGGTACCGCTCCAAGTGACAGACGCTGTCTTTTTGCATAGCAACAGCGGTACTTCGGCCAACGCGAAGCTGCCGCGACATTTGGCGGCCTGCTGGCGTCACCCAGATCACGCGATTGCACCGTTATGTGGGCACGAGCGGCAGGCAGGCCCCGCTCTAGAGCCGAACAGGGCCTGCGGCGGCCCTATAAAAGGGCACCGGCGGTGTCATAGAGAAAAAGGTACGCAAGAATCAAGAGTGAAGAATCAAGAGTGAGATCGAGAGTGAAGATCAAGAGTGAGATTCAAGTGAAGTGCAAATCAACGCGAGTAAAGACATCGAAGGACTACGATATCGACGCAGGACACCGATATCCAGGACTCGAAGCAGACAGGACATCGTGGGAGCATCCAAAGTATCCTGGGAGGATACTGCAGACACCTATAAGGACCCAGAAGTCTCGTCACAAAACTTGTGTAGGTTCACGCAGCCGTGCGAATCGGTAGAAATTGTGCGCATAAGAACCTAGGTGTGCCAAGAGCGAGTCCATTAGTAGGAGTAGCCTGTACAGCCGAGCGAACCGCCGGAGTAGACAGTGCAAATCCTGGCGTGAGCTGGAGCGCTTGGGCGGATCCTGGTGCTACTGAGCCATAATTGTCTGCCCAGCCGGAGTGCGTGAACAAACATAACGCACGACGACTATACAAGTGTGATTATATCGCTAAATAATAATAAGTTTTATAACGAGAATATACCAAGTACCAAACAAATTCACAAAGTGTTATTATTCAAAATCGCAAGGGCTTCAACAAATAAATTTGTTGAAATGAATCCACAGTCGGCTGAAACTGGCCCGGCTTAGACTCGGGTATAACCGAAGGTTCGTTACAGTGGGATATATATCAGATCTCCGGCTCGAAGGACCAATGAAAAGGTAGGGTTTGGCGCTCCAGATGTTGGATGATATGTGGTGTGTATGTGTGAGAAAGAGTCGATTTGTTTAAGTTAATGTTGAATAACTTTATATTTCACAACTTTATATTTCTAAGGGTTACAATTCATGTATATACAGTGTATAAGTAGAAAATTGAATGCCATCGGAAACACCTCCAAGTTGGCTGCTAGCGCCCACCGCTCAAGAGGTTCTGTTAATAACAGGAACCTGTTATCAACATTCTATGTTGATAACAGACGTGGTGTGGAGGAGGAGGAGCAAATACGCTAATGCCGGATCTGACATTAACACACTTAAATTACTCTAAGTGTGAGGACACAAGACATCGAAGGACTACGATATCGATGCAGGACACCAATATCCAGGACTCGAATCAGGCAGGACATCGTGGGAGCATCCAAAGTATCCTGGGAGGATACTTCAGACGCCTAATAAGGACCACCGACACGCAGAAGCAGCAGTGGCCATCAGCTAGAGAGCTGATATAGGGCAGCTGCAACTCGTAGCCTGGTCAGAAGTCTCGTCACAGAATTGTGTAAGTTCACGCAGCCGTGCGAATAGGTAGCAATTGTGCCCATAAGAACCTAGGTGTGTCAAGAGCGAGTCCAGTAGTAGGAGTAGCCTGTATAGCCGAGCGAACCGCCGGAGTAGACAGTGCAGATCCTGGCGTGAGCTGGAGCGCTTGGGCGAATCCTGGTGCCACTGAGCCGCAATTGCTCGCCCAGCCGGAGTGCGTGAACAAACATAAGAACACTCGACGACTATACAAATGTGTTGTACCACGAATTTAAAATAAGCATTATAACGAGAATATACCAAGTCCAAAGCAAACTCACAAGTGTTATTATTCAACATCGCAAGGGCTTCAACAAATAAATTTGTTGAAACGAATCCACAGTGGGCTGAAACTGGCCCGACTTAGACTCGGGTATAACCGAAGGTTCGTTACAACTGGCGCCCAACGTGGGGCCCTGCGATTAAAGAATAAGCAATATTTGTAAACAATGGTGCGAGCTTGGGTGTATAACCTCAAAAAGGACGATGTGCTACGATACGGCGACGAATTCGGAGTCACGCTGTCGGGCACATTGGACGTGATGCGGAGACAGTTCGGTGAGTGGGTGGAGACGAACGAGGGAAGGATCCCATATTCGCTCAGGCTCGCCGAGCTGGCGCGTCTGCATGGACGCCGGCCGTCGAATAATGAGGACGTACCAACTGTCGTCGTTGGAAACGAAGAAGAAGATCCAAATGCGGCGCGGCTATCTCTGCCATCCACCAGTGCCGCTGCGCGGCTGCAGCAGACAGAGCAAGGAGCATGGAGAGCCACGTCTACACCGCAGCCTGAAATAAGGACGCGAGGGCCAAGCAGCTCAGAGCAGGAGTACCCAAAGGTGGCCAAACAGGTGAGGGAGTGGAACTTCCGCTTCGATGGCACCTCAAAGCCTTTGGAGTTCCTGGAGCAGGTGGAGTGGTCGGCAGACACCTACGGCCTGGATCTGGATCTGATCCCCAGAGCGATGCCAGAGCTGCTGAAAGGCATGGCTTTAAAGTGGTACGTGGCCAATAATAGGCACTGGAAGACGTGGGGAACCTTCGTGAGAAGCTTCCAGGAGTTCTTCTTGCCCAGAGACTACCTGGAGGATCTCAAGGACGAGGTCAAGCGTCGAAAGCAGATGGTGGACGAGCCATCATGCGGCCGCTGCGTTATGGGCCAGATCATGAGATGAAGTTGATATACAACAACAGCATCCCTGATCTGCGCGCCTACGCTCGGCCGTATCAGTTCCAGAGTCTGATGGAGCTGATGAAGCTGGCCGACGAGTTCGAGGAACTGGAACGAGACCGAGAGAGGTTGCGTCGGCTGCAGCGACCAGCACGAACGCGTCTAATGGCCATGGAGGAGGATGATGGCCACGAAGAGGAGATGCTGCGGAGAGGAGCCCTGGAGGAGAGTCCTCGTCCTGCACCAAGGACTGATGCCACGGGACAAAGGACACACATCCCAAATCCATCCAGAGCGTGCCGGGTGTGTGGCCAAGAAGGACACCGAGCTGTCAGGTGCCGCAACAAGGCACTGGACTTCTGCTGGCAATGTGGACGCATAGGCGTGCGCACCGTGGCCTGTTGCCGGTCGGGAAACGACCAGCGGTACCCGCAGTCCAGGGGGGAGCGGGATCAATGCCAAACAGCCCCAAGACATTAATTGGCAGCCTGCATGACGAAGGCCACCAACTGACGGCGATTGTGGCCATTGGAGCCGAGCAGCAGAAAGCCACGATCGATACTGGAGCCTCGAGCAGCTTTATTAGCGAAAGGCTCGCCAAAAGACTCCATGGAGTGCGCGTGGTGCGCGCCACAAGGCGGCGCATACGCCTGGCGAACGGCAGCTGCAGCGAAGTGAACTCACAACTGGACCTAAAGATTAGACTGGGCAGTCGGCAAATGGAAGTTCCATTGCTGGTGCTGCCAGGCGTAATCGACGATCTGGTGCTGGGCTGCGATTTCTTGGCCGGCATGGGAACCACCTTGGAATGTGGCGGCTTGGCGCTGACTATCGAGCCAAGAAATCCACAGAGGAGTGGACGACGGGAGGCAAAGTTGTCAGTGGCGATTGCCAGTGGAGAAATAGG
The DNA here is from genome assembly GCA_035045845.1 of Drosophila buzzatii. Lineage (NCBI taxonomy): Eukaryota > Metazoa > Arthropoda > Insecta > Diptera > Drosophilidae > Drosophila > Drosophila buzzatii. Next base: position 37,708 of record JAWNOS010000472.1, read on the forward strand.
CCACGAAACGCCACTGGAGGCAACTCAGGTGGACCAGAAGCTGATCCATGCGGATCCGGAAGTGGATGCCCTTCTGAGGCACGAACTGGAGAAATTCCAACACGTGAAAGGCACCACCAAAATCACGGAGCATCGGATCACCATGCAGGACACGCGGCCAATTAAACAGCGCTACTTCCCCAAAAATCCGAAGATGCAGGCGGAGATCAATAAACAGGTGGATGAGCTGCTCGTAAAAGGCTGCATAGAGCCTTCCAAGAGCCCACACAGCGCACCTATAGTAATGGTTAGGAAGAAAAATGGCAAATGGCGGCTGTGCGTGGACTTTAGGCAGCTGAACAGCAGCATCCATCAAGGATGCATACCCTCTGCCTCGTGTGCATCACATTTTGGATCAGCTGCGAGAGGCGCGCTATATCACGAGTCTGGATCTAAAGGATGGATATTGGCAAATACCCATGGAGAAATCCAGTCGACCATTGACAGCGTTCACAGTCCCAGGGAAAGGCCTATTCCAGTGGAAGGTGATGCCGTTTGGCCTCCACTCGGCACCTGCAACATTCCAGCGAGCTCTAGACCAGGTCATCGGCCCTGACATGATGCCACACGCTTTTGCGTACCTGGACGACATCATCGTCATCGGCAGGACACGTCAGGAGCACATGGATAACCTGCGAGAGGTGTTCCGGCGACTGCGGGCAGCCAATTTGAGGATCAACATCGACAAGTGCGATTTCTTCAAAAAGGAGATGAAGTACCTGGGTCATAAGGTCACAGAGAATGGCATCCGCACTGACCCAGAGAAAGTAGCCACGATTGCCCAGTTGAAGCCACCCACTAATGTCAAAGAGCTGAGACAATATGTGGGAGTGGCTTCATGGTATCGTCGCTATGTCCCAGACTTCGCTTCCACAGTGCATCCACTCAATGCATTACTCAAAAAGGGCGTCAAATGGGAGTGGACAGAGGAGCATCAAAGGGCGTTCGAGACTGTGAAGGCCAAGCTGACGGAGTCACCTGTCTTGGCATGCCCTGATTTCTCGAAGCCATTTTGCTTGCAAACGGATGCAAGTAACTATGGACTGGGAGCAATCCTGACGCAAACAGCCGGACACTTAACAGTGCTGAAAGGAACTACTCAGCTACTGAAAAGGAGTGTTTGGCCATAATCTGGGGCATACGCAAACTAAGGCCATACCTGGAAGGCTATCACTTCATAGTTCTCAGAGAGTTCTCAGTTTAAATGAGTTAGACGTGTTTTTTGCGCTCTGTGATCACTTTTATTTTTGTATTTGATTACTTATTTTATTTAAATTTTACACAGCTGCGGTCTGTTTTTATATTGCAAAGTTCTTTGCTTCTTTGCATAGTTTGATCCGTGGTTCACTGTGTTTCGTTTTGTTACTGAATTGCAGTTTGGTGCAGTGAAGTAATTTCATTTTTGATTTAGCGTCTCTTGTTGTTTTTCGCGCTCCCCATCTCTTCTTATTTTTACACTTGACTGTGTACGTGTATGCATAAGTGCTCTCCCTTACTTGGGTAAGTTTTGCTCTCAAATTTAAACTGTTGCTCTTTCGTACGGTTTATTTTTGTTTTTGCCTTTGCACTTTCGCTATTGTTTGTTGTTGTGACTAGCTCTCGCAACATTATCACTATTTGTTTTTTCCAACTGATTTCTTTTGAATCCCAATTGCGAATATGAGCTGCTGCAAAAAGGTTGCACTGCTAGACAAGCAGCTGATTCGGCACAGGCCCAATTTATTAATTGTTGGCTTTGTGAAAATCTTATGCACACTAAATGTGCTGGACTTACTGGGCGAGACTACGATAAGATTATGACCACTGCTAAAATTGGTAGTGGTGGCTTACGATGGTCTTGTCCGACATGCTTGGAAAAACAAATTAATTTTTCAAAGATGTATAATGCTGTGAGGGTTCAATTTTTTAAATTGAATAAAATTTCTAAGCAGTTATCCAGTGACCTGGTAGCTGCTGAAGATTTATTAGTCAATTTTAAGTTTGATGACCCTCAATCTGAAGCTGAGTATCCTTCTTTGTTAGTACCTCCTCCTGTACTAACATTGTCTCCCAACTCGATTGCTCCTCCCTCACCTTGTGTTTCTGTTCTGTCTTCATCCCCTCGCTCGATTTGTGTTCCCCCGCCTGCTACTGCCTTAGCAGTTGATGGTGTTACTGAATCTCTTGTCCCTGTTCAAAAATTGGATCCTCCTCCAAGTGTTGTGCATACAGAGAATGGTAATACGGTAACCAATTCGAATATTACTGCTCCCACTTTATGCGTTGTAGCTCCTCGAAAGCAAGTTTTTTTATCTAGGCTTTCGGCGGATACAACATGTGAAGCAATATCTTCATACATTTGCTCTAAGACCTCTGTGAGTGTTTCTGTTTCCATATCGAAGTTTAATTTCTCGACTCCTCGTGAAATTTCTTCGTTTAAGTTAAATGTACCGGTTGAATATTTCACAACTATATGTGATCCCAAATTTTGGCCTCCACATATAGTTGTGCATGAATTCAAACCGAAGAATAGTAATAGATCAACTCCTGTAGCGTTGAATATACCTTCGGTGCAATCTTCATCAAAAACTGCACCAAAAAACTAAGAAATGAATTAGTCTTTTCTCAATTGTCCCTAATCTACCAAAATGTTCGGGGTATAAACTCTAAGCTTAAAAGCATATTCCTTAATAGTTTCAGTTCTTCATTTGATCTCATTGCGTTAACAGAAACGTGGTTAAGTCATAGTATTCATAATAGTGAAATTCTGTCAAGTAATTACACTATTTATAGACTTGATCGCTTAAACCGTAGAGGAGGTGGAGTTTTAATCGCTGTTAAGTCCGGTATCCTCTCGGAATTGTTTACATTTTCCTCCCTTCATGATGTGGAGATTATAGGTGTTAAATTAACTCTCCCATCGTGCTCATTATTTATTACATGTTCATATATTCCTCCTTCTTCTGATTTACAAGTTTATGAGCATCACATAACTAGTATTAAAGAAATTTATGGACATACCAATGACAATGACTTGTTTCTTGTGTTGGGTGATTTTAATATTCCCAATACTTCTTGGTCTTTACCTTGTAATGTAAACTACCTTATTCCGACACTTGATCACTATTTTTTTGATGAATTGTTCAACCTTTCTTTGCTTCAAATGAACTCTATTTCTAATTATCAGAATCGCTCGCTTGATCTTGTGTTCACAAATAATGATTCCATCATTAATGTATCGAGATCAGCCCCTTTTTGTTTACCAGAGGATATTTATCATCCCACTTTAGAGGTTTCTTTATCTGTTAGGAATCCATTACCTGTATCAGAAGCACCTTCAAATCGTAGACGTTGCTTTCGCAAATGCAATTTTGTCTTGCTAAACGAATTGATTAGTTCAGTTGACTGGTCAAGTTTATATGAGTCGGTTGATGTTAATCTAGCAACATCGCTTTTTTACTCAACTCTTGATTCTATTATAGATGTATGTGTTCCCCTCAGTAGTAATTCGCCTGTTCGGAATAAGCCGCCCTGGTTTTCTAAGATGCTTTCTAATTTAAGAAATATTAAATCAAAATATTTTAAAATTTTTAAAAAGTCTGGTTCGGCTGTTGATTGGGCTAAATATTCTATAGCCAAGTCTAACTTTAATATCTTAAATTCTCGCTGTTATGAGAATTATCTTATACGTGTCAAACGCCAGTTTTCTCGGGATCCGAAACAATTTTACACTTTTGTAAATTCTAAGCGTAAATCTTCCGGTTTGGCAACCTCATTTTTCTTTGGTTTAGAAAAATCTTGTGATGATCAAGAGTCTTCTGATCTTTTTGCAAAATTTTTCCAATCAACTTATTCTTCCGTTGATTCAATTAATTACTCAAACACATATTCCTTTTCTGAATCTTATTCAGTTAATATTCCTAAGATTTCAGCAGATTGCTTGGTTGCAGCCATTAGGACACTGAAATCATCGTTCTCTCCTGGTGCTGATAATATTCCAAGTTGTGTGATTAAAGAGTGTAGTGCTGCTCTTTTGTCACCATTATTAAAATTGTTTAATTTGTCTTTGGAGACCTCGGTTTTCCCTTTAAGTTGGAAAGAGTCGTTTATCATTCCGTTATATAAAAAAGGCGGAAGATCTGACATTTCCAATTATAGAGGTATTGCTAAATTATCTGCTATTCCGAAGTTATTTGAAAAAATAATAACCTCATCCTTACAACATTTTTGTAAATCGATTATTCACCCATCGCAACATGGGTTTTTTCAAAATCGATCTACCGCTACGAATCTATTAGAATTTTCTTCCCTAGTAAACGACAGTTTTTCGAATAGAATGCAAACTGATGTTATTTATACTGACTTCAGTAAAGCATTTGATTCAGTTCACCATCACTTGTTAATTTTAAAGCTGGATCGCTTAGGATTTTCCCCTAAACTTTTATCGTGGATTTCATCCTACTTAAAGGATAGAACGCAGAGAGTTTTGCTGAGATCATCAATTTCTAAACTAATCTCTGTTACGTCGGGGGTTCCTCAAGGTAGTCATTTAGGACCTTTGCTCTTTTCTCTTTTTATAAATGACCTGCCAAGTTGTATTTCTCATTCAACTATATTTATGTATGCAGACGATGTAAAACTTTGCCTCTCATATTATAGTCTACTTGAGCATGCACACCTTCAAGATGACCTTAATGCGTTTCAATGCTGGTGTGAGGTTAATCAATTGCACTTAAATTACTCTAAGTGTATGTCTATGACCTTCAGTCGAACTATTCCACACATTGTCGACTATAATATTAATAATATTTCCTTAAAACGCATTTTTACTGTCAAAGATCTTGGCGTTCTTTTTGATACTAAACTTAATTTCAATTTGCATATTTCCGCCATCACAAATGAAGCTAAATGTGTGCTTGGCTTTATTAAACGATGGTCTAAGGAATTTAAAGATCCTTTTATTACGAAGCAGTTATTTATTTCACTTGTTCGCCCTATCTTAGAATATTGTTCAGTTATTTGGTCTCCGCAGTATAAACTGTATCAGGATCGCATTGAATCGGTCCAGAAACAGTTTCTACTCTTTGCTTTAAGGGATATTAATTGGGACAACAATTTGCGTTTACCTTCCTATTATAGTAGGCTTCTACTTATTGACCTGCCATCACTGGTTAATCGTAGGACAATTTTAGGTATTACATTCCTACATAACTTAATCATTGGTAACATTAACTCGCCCAGCTTGTTAATGCGGCTCCATTTTTCTGTTCCTTGCCGAATTACCAGGAACTATCGCCCCTTACAATTACCACAGTGCACCACGGATTATTCATTACATTATGCTTTTCATGTCTTATGTGTTAATTATAATAAATATTATCACGTATTTTCCTCAGAGCTCTCTCTTCCTCTAATAAAATCATTGCTTTCAGCTCATCTTACTGTAGTTACTCGAAATGCCCTGAGTTGAGTTTGGATGCTGCTGACTTTAATATTTTCTATTCCTATCTTTATTTTCTTTCTTCATCTCTAATTTTGTATTTTTATTAATTTTCCTTTTTCTCACTAATATTTTTTTTTATTTTAAAAATTATTATAAATTGTTAGGTTAATATCATGCCAGAGAACCTATAATTCTAATTTAAGTTTTCAATTAACACATTCTATTTTTCTTAGTTTCAATAGTATCACTGACCATTTTTGGCTGTGAATTGGGGCATAGCTGGCCGGTCTGGCAAATAAAACACCTCCATCGGGTTGGTGATACTATTGTTATTTTAACGTTTTGTACTTCTGGTTAGGCTTTATGTTTATATAATTTTATTTTAATTTTCTTTAGTTTGACTCACGAATTGTCAACATATTACAAATAAATTAAATAGTGATCACGGACCATATGGCGCTGAAGTGGCTCAACTCCATCGAGAGCCCTTCAGGAAGGATTGCCAGATGGGCGCTGGAGCTTCAGCAATACGACTTCGAGGTTCGCAAACGAACCTTCGGTTATACCCGAGTCTAAGCCGGGCCAGTTTCAGCCGACTGTGGATTCGTTTCAACAAATTTATTTGTTGAAGCCCTTGCGATATTGAATAATAACACTTGTGAGTTTGCTTTGAACTTGGTATATTCTCGTTATAATGCTTATTTTAAATTCGTGGTACAACACATTTGTATAGTCGTCGAGTGTTCTTATGTTTGTTCACGCACTCCGGCTGGGCGAGCAATTGCGGCTCAGTGGCACCAGGATTCGCCCAAGCGCTCCAGCTCACGCCAGGATCTGCACTGTCTACTCCGGCGGTTCGCTCGGCTATACAGGCTACTCCTACTACTGGGTTCTTATGCGCACAATTGCTACCTATTCGCACGGCTGCGTGAACTTACACAATTCTGTGACGAGACTTCTGACCAAGCTACGAGTTGCAGCTGCCCTGTATCAGCTCTCTAGCTGATGGCCACTGCTGCTTCTGCGTGTCGGTGGTCTTTATTAGGCGTCTGAAGTATCCTCCCAGGATACTTTGGATGCTCCCACGATGTCCTGCCTGATTCGAGTCCTGGATATCGGTGTCCTGCGTCGATATCGTAGTCCTTCGATGTCTTGTGTCCTCACTCGCGTTGCCTCGTACTTGCACTTTCACTTGAATCTCACTTCACTCTTGATTCTTGATCCACATTAGTTTCACTCTCGATTCTTGATCCACTCTTGATTCTTGACTGCACTCTTGAATTTTGATTCCTCTCTTAATTCTTGATTGCCCTTCTCTGAGGCCGCCGGTGCTCTTTTATAGGGCTGCCGCAGGCCCTGTTCGGCTCTGGAGCGGGGCCTGCCTGCCGCTCGTGCCCAAATAACGGCACAATCGCGTGATCTGGGTGACGCCAGCAGCCCGCCAAATGTTGCAAAGAGAGAGCATCCATTACATGCAGCGGTACCTCGGCTAACGGTGCCCTATGACCCGCGGGTGAGCGACGCGAGCTAATTGCTGACACTATAGGAGCGACAGAGACGGACTATAGTCCGCTCTCTGACCCTTTCCAGTCGCGAGGGTCGCTCCTATAGTGCTCGCGTCGCTGTGTGGAGCAATACATGCATGCACGTATGTGCATATAAACACATAGCAAATACATGTGTTTATATACACTGCATACGTGCATACCTATATTGCTCCTCACACTCCCCTCTTCCTTCGGAAAACACGACCTTCGTGTTTTTGAATTGCGCGCCTCTCCTTTTGGTACTGCTCCACCAACAGCGCCACGCTGCTGGCGCCCAACGTGGGGCCCTGCGATAAGAGAATAAGCAATATTTGTGAACAATGGTGCGAGCTTGGATGTATAACCTCAAAAAGGACGATGTGCTACGATACGGCGACGAATTCGGAGTCACGCTGTCGGGCACATTGGACGTGATGCGGAGACAGTTCGGTGAGTGGGTGAAGACGAACGAGGGAAGGATCCCATATTCGCTCAGGCTCGCCGAGCTGGCGCGTCTGCATGGACGCCGCCCGTCACATAATGAGGACGTACCAACTGTCGTCGTTGGAAACGAAGAAGAAGATCCAAATGCGGCGCGGCTATCTCTGCCATCCACCAGTGCCGCTGCGCGGCTGCAGCAGACAGAGCAAGGAGCATGGAGAGCCACGTCTACACCGCAGCCTGAAATAAGGATGCGAGGGCCAAGCAGCTCAGAGCAGGAGTACCCAAAGGTGGCCAAACAGGTGAGGGAGTGGAACTTCCGCTTCGATGGCACCTCAAAGCCTTTGGAGTTCCTGGAGCAGGTGGAGTGGTCGGCAGACACCTACGGCCTGGATCTGGATCTGATCCCCAGAGCGATGCCAGAGCTGCTGAAAGGCATGGCTTTAAAGTGGTACGTGGCCAATAATAGGCACTGGAAGACGTGGGGAACCTTCGTGAGAAGCTTCCAGGAGTTCTTCTTGCCCAGAGACTACCTGGAGGATCTCAAGGACGAGGTCAAGCGTCGAAAGCAGATGGTGGACGAGCCAACATGCGGCCGCTGCGTTATGGGCCAGATCATGAGATGAAGTTGATATACAACAACAGCATCCCTGATCTGCGCGCCTACGCTCGGCCGTATCAGTTCCAGAGTCTGATGGAGCTGATTCAGCTGGCCGACGAGTTCGAGGAACTGGAACGAGACCGAGAGAGGTTGCGTCGGCTACAGCGACCAGCACGAACGCGTCTAATGGCCATGGAGGAGGATGATGGCCACGAAGAGGAGATGCTGCGGAGAGGAGCCCTGGAGGAGAGTCCTCGTCCTGCACCAAGGACTGGTGCCACGGGACAAAGGACACACATCCCAAATCCATCCAGAGCGTGCAGGGTGTGTGGCCAAGAAGGACACCGAGCTGTCAGGTGCCGCAACAAGGCACTGGACTTCTGCTGGCAATGTGGACGCATAGGCGTGCGCACCGTGGCCTGTTGCCGGTCGGGAAACGACCAGCGGTACCCGCAGTCCAGGGGGGAGCGGGATCAATGCCAAACAGCCCCAAGACATTAATTGGCAGCCTGCATGACGAAGGCCACCAACTGACGGCGATTGTGGCCATTGGAGCCGAGCAGCAGAAAGCCACGATCGATACTGGAGCCTCGAGCAGCTTTATTAGCGAAAGGCTCGCCAAAAGACTCCATGGAGTGCGCGTGGTGCGCGCCACAAGGCGGCGCATACGCCTGGCGAACGGCAGCTGCAGCGAAGTGAACTCACAACTGGACCTAAAGATTAGACAGATTAGACATTACACTGCATGAAGACAGGCAAAAACAATGCAAGGCAAGGAGAGCTTGAAAGGGCATATGTTGGGCCTGTCTTAGGAGGGCAGATAAGGATGCGGGGCAAGGGGATGCATTGCAGCGGTATCTGGGCGATACCGTAGCAATCGGCTTGCCTGGAATTCAGCAACCAGGAAGGGTATGCTAGAGCAGGCCGAAGTGCATCCCGTTAGATGCTGATGCCCGCGTCGTCGGCAAAGCAGCGACATGGGCTATAAAGGAGCATGCAGGCAGAGGGCTTGGGCTTTTGAAAAGTTGAAACTGTGGACGTGTGTCACGCGGCTGGGTGTACACCGGTGGTTCGATCAGAGGCGTCGGAAGAGCTTATCGGCCAATCCTCGCACATTGGCCAGTGACTCCGCTGGAGCTATGCGCGAATGAGGAGTGATCCGATACGCTCAACCGACGCCAAGGCTTCGAGCTCCGGCCCCAGTTGCGAACGACGTCCACTGTGAAATTTGCAAAAGCAACAACAACTCAACACACAAACAAACACGCACAGACTGGTGAGTGGCTGCTGTTGGACGACGGGGAGTGTGGGCGCCTGCCACGCGGCCGGTCGCGGCGACTGGCGTGACGAGTGGAGAAAGTGGCTCTGGCGAATTCTCGTGCATTGGCCAGCGATTCCGCTGGAGCTATGTACAAACGAGGAGAGTGCTGCCATTGCTATTTCTCACCGTTGCGCCGCCGTCGGCCGGTTTGCGAATGACGCCCATATTACTCAGAAGCCAACAGCACCACGAAAAGAGATGTCGAGACGCCGTCAGGGAGTACTGGAGGACACGTAGAACCCATCTACAGGTGGCAGCAACGCCTCCAGCGCCGAGGGAATATAACATTCACAAACTGGAGATTGGCTGTTGTCGGACAACGGGGAGTATGGGCGCCTGCCACGCGGCCGGTCGCAGCGACTGGCGTGACGGGTGGAGAATGGCTCGGACGAATCCTTGCGCATTGGCCAGGGACTTCGCTGGAGCTGTGCGCGGATGAGGAGAGTGCCGCAGCTGCCATTTCTCACCGTAAAGCCACCGTCGACCGGTTTGCGAACGACGCCGATACAACCAGAAGTCCAACAGCAGCTCAGTAAACTGAAGGCGTGGCTCCATCCGAGAGTCCTGGAGGACACCAAGAGCCCATCCATAGGTGGAAACAACTCCTCCAACGCCAAGGGACGAGGTGTGCCAATTTGAGAGAATTGGCCATCTGACCTGCGCACCTGCGCCGCAGCCATCGGGGGCTGCAATCACAAAGAGGAGTGTTTGCAGCAGCGCTGCAAGTGATGGATGCTCTCTCTTTGCATAGCAACAGCGGTACTTCGGCCAACGAAAAGCGGCTGCAACATTTGGCGGGCTGTGCCGTTATTTGGGCACGAGCGGCAGGCAGGCCCCGCTCCAGAGCCGAACAGGGCCTGCGGCGGCCCTATAAAAGGGCACCGGCGGCCTCAGAGAGGTTAATCAAGAATCGAGTGTGAAATTAACGAGAATCAAGAATCAAGAGCGAAGTGAATCAAGAATCGAGATTGAGATTCAAGTGAAAGTGCAAGTACGACTCAACGCGAGTGAGGACACAAGACATCAAAGGACTACGATATCGACGCAGGATACCGATATCCAGGACTCGAATCAGGCAGGACATCGTGGGAGCATCCAAAGTATCCTGGGAGGATACTTCAGACGCCTAATAAGGACCACAGACACGCAGAAGCAGCAGTGGCCATCAACTAGAGAGTTGATACAGGGTAGCTGCAACTTGCAGTCTGGTCAGAAGTCTCGTCACAGAATTGTGTAAGTTCACGCAGCCGTGCGAATAGGTAGCAATTGTGCGCGTAAGAACCTAGGTGTGCCAAGAGCGAGTCCAGTAGTAGGAGTAGCCTGTATAGCCGAGCGAACCGCCGGAGTAGACAGTGCAGATCCTGGCGTGAGCTGGAGCGCTTGGGCGAATCCTGGTGCCACTGAGCCGCAATTGCTCGCCCAGCCGGAGTGCGTGAACAAACATAAAACACTCGACGACTATACAAATGTGTTGTACCACGAATTAAAAATAAGCATTATAACGAGAATATACCAAGTTCAAAGCAAACTCACAAGTGATATTATTCAATATCGCAAGGGCTTCAACAAATAAATTTGTTGAAACGAATCCACAGTCGGCTGAAACTGGCCCGGCTTTGACTCGGGTATAACCGAAGGTTCGTTACAACCTGGATAAACAAATAAAAAATGAATTAGTTGTTAAATCGTTTACTAATTTCAGATGCACAGCCTTCGAGGTAAAACAAACAATAACGGCAATATATATTTTAACTGGCGATTTGCCACGAATTCCTAATGAAACCAATATTGAACCACAAAAGTCCACTCCGCTGATCTTAAACGGTCTATTTCCATGTTAGCGGCCAGCAGGAAGATTATCCATTATTTGGGATAGATGTTTCGGCTTATAGCGAAAGCAATGTACGCACTTTCAAACTATTGTACTGCAAGCTTCTCTAGAATTGACCAGCCAAACCTGCTGACGATGCAGGCCCATTAATACCAGTGGATTGGCATAGCAATGAGAGCGATGCAAGTGCCCCAAATAAAGCGTTACGAACCTACATCTTTTTGGAAGTAATAGGGGAAACTTAGTATAGTGTGCTAGTGGTGCCTTCAATAAACTACCTCCTACTCGTAGCAACATCAACATACGCCTGCCATGCTGATGTGGATGCAAAAACGGTGTCAGTTTTTGCAATGCCGGTTGCAAAACGATTGATTTCTTTAGCTTCTTTATTTCATCGATGAATTCAATGTGTTGAATTACGGATATGACTGCAAGAAAAGCAAAACTTAACTCAGAAGCTGTAGGAATCAGTGAAGTATGACTTTCTTGTTTTCCATTGATAAAGCTGAACATATATGCAACTATGCGAATTAACTTAGAATATGAAGAAGTTGCTTCGATAAGCTGTACGATGGAATTTGGCACCTCATCGACCGCGATCATAGTAATTGCACTTCTACGCTTCTCTAACAAATCTAATTCTTTCGATATGTGAGTTGTGAATTGGGTGGCCACAATGTGTCAGAAAGCTTTAAAAATCTTGGCCCGCAAAACCACAAAGATGTTTAAAGGTCCTCAACGGAACATTCCTTCGTCGGTACATGACGCCAAGATACATTAGTAGTCAGCTATGGATGGTTGCCACGCGATTAGCAACGAATGTATCCAATGAATCACAACCTCCGAGTCTGACCAAAATTTGACTTTATTAATATCGCATCCCAGAATGTAGCTAACAATTCTGCAGCACGCAACTCCATCCGCGGGACAGATTTTGTTTGCAAAGGCGATACCTTTGATTTGGCGATTAATAGTCTGATAGTGGGTATCATCTGTTTGCGTTCTTACGTATAAACAACAACCTTAAGCTCTCGTTGAGGCGTCTGCAATCCATGGATTTGGCATCCTACGAGGTATATGCAACGAGTCTAAATTGGAGAAACAGCTAGTTATTGCCTCAAATTCTTGTCTCATTTCTTGCAGAAGGACCTTCACACGAGTTACGATCGGACTTAACAAACCCAAGGGGTGGTATAATAGTGCCACAAACGACAGAACGGACCGTGTTGTTGGTTGTACCTCAGTTCATGGAAAAATGTCATCCAATCAAAATTATTTCTAAGGTTTTTGTGTCCTCTTGATGACCAATGATAATTTCATTTCTTGCTGGTTGTGCTGCGAGTTGCTTACTGTTGGACGACCATTTTGTGAGAGGAAATCCAAATGCTTGAAGAATTACTATCAATATCAAGAGAGAGTTCTCAGTTGAGAGTGATTGACGTGTTTTTTTTGTGCTTCGCGATCATTTACTTTTTTTTCACTGTTTTTAATATTTATATTATCTCGATTTACATTAAATTGCGGTCAATTATCAGCAGTGAAGATCTTTGTTTGTGATCTTCATCAAGTTTTAATCCGTGGTTTACTGTGAGTTGTTTTATACTGCTTTGCAGTTTTGTTTAGTTGAAAAAGTTCTTTTTTTGCATCTCTGTTTTTGATCTTCACATTTGCTTTTTGCGCTCTCTGAATCGTTTACTTTTGTCTGTGTAAGTGTTTGCATAGTTTACTCTCGCTTACTTGGGTAAGTTGTGTTCTCTCTTACGGTGCTATTTTTTTTCGTTTTTGCGCTTTAGCTGGTGTTTGTTGTTGTGAATCGCTCTCGCAACATTTTCAGTTTCGTTTTTGCGCTTTAGCTGGTGTTTGTTGTTGTGAATCGCTCTCGCAACATTTTCAGTTTGTTTGTCATCATTTATTTCTTAAAAACCCCAATTGCCAATATGAGCTGCTGCAAGAAGGTATGCACTTATAGACAGGCAGCTGACTCTGCACAGGTCCAATTTATAGATTGCTGGCTGTGTGAGAACATTATGCATGTCAAATGTGCTGGTCTTACCGGGCGTGACTACGATAAGGTCATGTCCACTGCCAAAATTGGTTGTGGTGGCTTACGTTGGTCTTGTCCAACTTGCTTGGAAAAACAATTTAATTTTTCCAAGATGTACAATGCGGTGAGGGTTCAATTTTATAAATTGAGTAATGTTTCTAAGCAATTATCAAGTGACTTGTTAGCTGCTGAAGAAATATTGAACAAGTATAATTTTGACAGCTCTCAATCTCAATCTGAGATTCCCTCGTTGTTAGTACCTCCTCCTGTGCTAACATTATCCCCCAACTCCCTTGCTCCTCCGTCACCTTGTGTCTCTGTTTTGTCTTCATCTCCTAAATCGCTTCGTGTTCCATCGCCCTGCCCTGTCGCTATGTCCGTATCCGATGAAGTTGCTATTGAATCTCTTGTCCCTGATCAAAAATTGGTTTCTCCTCCAATTGCTGTTCAAACAGAGAATACCAATACGTTAACTAATTCTTCAAATACTGTCCCAACTTTATGTGTTGTCGCTCCTCGAAAGCAAGTTTTTTTATCTAGGCTTTCGTCTGACACAACATGTGAAGCAATATCTGCATTTATTTCTTCTAAAGTTTCTACTAATGTTTCTATAACGAAGTTTAATTTTTCGACTCCCCGTGAAATTTCTTCGTTTAAGATAAATGTACCGGTTGAATATTTTTCAACTATATGTGACACTAACTTTTGGCCACCACATATAGTTGTACATGAATTTAAACCGAAGAATCGGAACAGATCAGCACCTGTCTCGCTAAATACTCCTTCGGTGCAATCTTCAACGAAAATTGCTCCAAAAAACTGATAAATAATCAATTATCTACTCGGATGTCCCTGATATATCAAAATGTTCGGGGCATAAACTCCAAGCTTAATGCTATATTTTTGAATAGTTTCAGTTTAGCATATGACATCATTGTTTTAACTGAAACGTGGTTAACTCAAAGTGTTCATAATAGTGAAATTATGTCAAGTAATTTCATTATTTATAGACTTGATCGCTTAAATCGTAGAGGAGGTGGAGTTTTTATTGCTGTTAAGTCCAGTATCCTCTCTGAACAGTTTTCATTTTCCTTTCTTCATGATGTGGAGATTATATGTGTTAAAATTACTCTCCCATCGTGTTCATTATTTATAACATGCTCATATATTCCACCTTCTTCTGATATACAAGTTTATGCCCAACACATATCTTGTATCAAAGAAATTTATGGACATGCCAATGATAATGATTTTTTTCTTGTGTTAGGTTACTTTAATATTCCAAACACTTCTTGGTCCTTTTCTTGTAATGTAAATTACCTTATTCCGACAATTGATCACTATCTCTTTGATGAATTGTTTAACCTTTCTATGTTTCAAATGAACTCTATTTCCAATCATTTGAATCGGTCGCTTGATCTTGTATTCATAAATGATGATTCCATTATAAATGTATTGAGATCAACCCCTTTTTGTTTACCTGAGGATAGTTATCATCCAACTTTAGAGATTTCGTTGTCTATTAATAATCCCTCAACTGTATCACAATTACCTTCAAATCGAAGACGTTGCTATCGTAAATGTGATTTTGTTTTGCTAAACGAACTGATTAGTTCAGCTGACTGGTCACATTTATATGAGTCGGTTGATGTTAATGAGGCATCATCACTTTTTTACTCAACTTTAGACACTATTCTTGATGTATGTGTACCACTATGTAGTATTTCGCCGATTTCGAATAAGCCGCCCTGGTTTTCTAAGACTCTTTTAAATTTGAGAAATATTAAATCAAGGTATTTTAAGAAATTTAAAAGGTCTTGTTCGGCTGTTGACTGGGTGAAGTATTCTATAGCCAAGTCAAATTTTAATCTCTTAAATTCTCGCTGTTATGAGAATTATCTTATTCGCGTTAAGCGCCAGTTTACTAGTGATCCTAAGCAATTTTACACTTTTGTAAATTCGAAGCGTAAATCTTCTGGTTTGCCAACCTCCTTTTTCTTTGGTATGGAAAAATCTTGTGAAGATCAGGTCTCTTCTGATCTATTTGCAAAATTCTTCCAATCAACTTATTCTTCCGTTGACTGCTTCAATAACTCATACCCATTTTCCTTCTCTGAAACTTTTTCAATTGATGTTCCAAGGGTGTCTGTTTATTCATTGGCTGCAGCTATTAGGACATTGAAATCATCCTTTTCTCCAGGAGCTGATAATATTCCAAGTTGCGTGATTAAAGAGTGTAGTGCTTCTCTTCTGTCACCATTACTAAAGTTGTTTAACTTATCCTTGGATACTTCGGTTTTTCCTTCAAGTTGGAAAGAATCATTTATTATTCCGTTACATAAAAAAGGTGGAAAATCTGATATTTCCAATTATAGAGGCATTGCGAAACTTTCTGTAATTCCGAAGTTATTTGAAAAAATAATAACATCGTCATTGCAACACTTTTGTAAATCAATTATTCATCCATCGCAGCATGGGTTTTTTCAAAATCGGTCAACCACTACGAATTTATTAGAATTCACTTCCCTAGTTAATGACAGTTTTTCGAATAAAATGCAAACAGATGTTATTTATACGGACTTCAGTAAAGCATTTGACTCAGTTCACCACCATTTGCTAATTTTAAAGCTAGATCGCTTAGGATTCTCCCCTAAACTTTTATTGTGGGTATCATCCTACTTAAAGGGCAGAACTCAGAGAGTTTTGCTGAGAAATTCAATTTCAAAACTTATCTTTGTTACGTCAGGTGTTCCCCAGGGTAGTCATTTAGGCCCATTACTCTTTTCCCTTTTTATTAACGACCTCCCTAGTTGTATTTCTCATTCAAAGATACTTATGTATGCAGATGATGTAAAACTGTGCTTTTCATATTCTAACTCAGCTGAGCATGTACATCTTCAAGATGACCTTAATTCATTTCAAGGTTGGTGTGAGACTAATCAATTACATTTAAATTGTTCCAAATGTATGACAATGACCTTCTGTCGTACTGTTTCCCACTTACTCGACTATAAATTAAATAATATATCCTTACAACGTATCTTCACTGTCAAAGACCTTGGCGTTCTCTTTGACACTAAACTTAATTTTAATCCGCATATTTCTGCCATCACAAATGAAGCAAAATGTGTTCTTGGTTTTATTAAACGTTGGTCTAAGGAATTTAACGATCCTTTTGTTACCAAGCATTTATATATTTCACTTGTTCGCCCTATCTTGGAGTATGGTTCTGTTATTTGGTCTCCGCAACATAAACTGTATCAGGATCGCATAGAATCGGTCCAAAAACAGTTTCTACTTTTTGCCTTAAGGGATCTAAATTGGAACAATAATTTACGTTTGCCTTCCTATCATAGTAGGCTTCTTCTTATTGATCTGCCGTCATTAATGAATCGTAGGACAATCTTAGGTATTACTTTCCTTCATAATTTGATTCATGGTAATATCGATTCGCCTACCCTGTTAATGCGTCTGCATTTCTCTGTTCCTTCCCGAACTACAAGAAACTTTCGTCTGTTAAATTTACCACATTGCACCACGGATTATTCTTTAAATTCTGCTTTCCATGTTTTATGTCTTAACTATAATAAATATTATCACGTATTCTCCTTAGAGCTCTCTCTTCCCCTAATAAAATCATTGCTTTCAGCTTATCTTAGGGATCTTCGTCTAAATGCCCGGATGTGAACTTTTGTATTTGCTATCTATTTTATTTCATTCTCTATATCTCACTCTGAATTTTGTCTTTTTAATATTTCCTTTCATTTGCTAATCTTTACTCTAAATATTTATTTGTAAATTCTTAGTTCATAATTAGTCCTAAGAACTTTTAATACTTAATTTTAAGTCTTTAAAAAACACTATTTTGTCATATTTTCATTAGTATCATTGACCACTTATGGCTGTGAATCGGGGCATAGCTGGCCGGTCTGGCAAATAAAACACCCCCATCGGGTTGGTGATACTAATGATTACTTAATGTTTCTGTACTTGTTTTTTGGCTTTATTATTTTAAATTATATTTGTCTTAAGCTTGACTCTAGTTTTGTCAACACAATTATTAAATAAATAAAATAAATAAAATAAAAAAAAAAAAAAGTCTCGATGCAACAAACATAATTCTTCAACGCTATCTGCTCCTGTTAACAGGTCATCAACATTGTTAAGGCATTTGAAGACATGCCATTTTTTTTGTTTACTTAATAAGACTGTAACCACTGTGCAGAGCGATTGAGAGCGAGCATAGGAGTTGCGCTCTCCCTCTGCTCGCACTTAGATGCGCTCTAATGGGCAAGCTGCGCTTGCTGTGAAACCAATAAAATAGTTTGAATTGAAACACTGAAGCAAAAAGACTGTTTATTCTGGAGAGGCCGTAAGTTGCATTTCCCTGGACCTATAGACGATTCAGGCAGACCCCTTATTGTAGGACATTTTTGGCGCCCCCGGGTGGACTCTTCAGGATTGGAAGGCTTGTTGATGGATTTTATCAATAATCAGGGAAGTACCAGATAAACATAGTGCATGTATATCACCAAGTAATGCAAGAGCAAATAAATAAATGCATTACTTGAGACATACAGAATATTATTGTATGTACAAACCTATCTATGCCTATGTGAATTATGTTGAAGTTAGTTAAAAAATACAAATAAATAAAATAAGGTGCATATTATAATTGACCTTTGCCCTGTTCAATCTCTGGTAATTCGCATAATCCAAATTGTCTTTGGCGCCTTTACCGTGTTGCAATTCTTGCTCATTGTTCGTCTTGCATGTCGCTTTGCGCTCTCGTTTTTTGCGCTCTCGCTTGCACTTATAGTGTCGCTCTCGCTTTGCGCTCATCACTTGCGCTCGCTTTACACTCATCTTTTGTATGCTCGCTTGCAATATCGTTTGCACTCTCGCTTGCACTTATAGTTTCGCTCTCGCTTTGCGCTCATCACTTGCGCTCGCTTTACACTCATCATTTGTATGCTCGCGTGCAATATCGTTTGCACACTCGCTTGCACATACAGTAGTGCTCTAGCGTTGCGCTCATCATTTGCGCTCATCGCTTGCGCTCATCACTTGCGCTCGTCACTTGCATGCATTAATTGTCGCTCGAAACTTGTACTCTCGCTCACATCGTATGCGATCGTTTGCACTAATATCTTGCATTCTAGCTTGCACTATTGTTGTGTTTACACTTGCACATATCGGCGCGCTCTCGCTTGTGCATGTGTAAGTGGTAATGCATTGCACTCAATTGCTTAATCGTTCGCTTAGCAATTTCGCTCGTTGGTACTCACGCTCTCACTTTGCGCAGCAGCAAGTGTGCATGCATTGCACTCAATCGCTCTAGTATAGAACACTCAAAATAATAGTCACTCAGCCACTCTGGTTGTTGTCTTCGCTATATCGCTAACAACTGTCTGTTACAGTCACTCAAGTATAGTTAAACACTGCCAGCGTAATATATTGATATTTATAAAGATCGCGCGCATTCTTTAACTTCTTTGAGTTGTTCTTCGCTTGTTGTCGTACATAAGTGAGGTTTTCTTTGTTTTATTGAATTTCGTTTCAACTGAGCTTTACTTATTGCATTATGACTGGCAAGCGAGGAAAGAATCGGTCTATGGACGAGTCATCATCAGAGCGTGTCGAAGCTCTCTTGGCCGTCTATAGGAACGTCACAAATGACATAACCCGCATAAACAAATCATTAAAAGATTTTGCTAGACCAGTAGAGCCATTCGAAATAGAATGTAGACTTGAGATACTGAACCGCTATATAGAAAAGGCCTTTAAAACACAACAAGAGTTGGACGACATTAATGCTGACTTAGTGCCTCGGTCCACTTTAGAGGAATTATGTGTGTCAACTAAGGCACTTCTAATGAAGCGAGGTAGTGATAGTCAACCTAAAATTGAGAGTCCCGCCAACTCTACAATGATTGGCTCCGTGTCACACTCTAGAAATCTACCGAATATAAAATTGCCGAAATTTAGTGGCGAATATTCAGAATATAAAAACTTCATTGGTCTGTTTGAAAGTTTAGTAGATAACGAGCCAGGGTTATCGAATATCGAAAAGTTCAATCACTTGTTGTCCTGCTTGGAAAAAGAAGCATTAGGCACTGTCAAGGCTTATCAGGTGACGGATGCTAACTATCCAAAAGCGTTAGCTGCCTTAAAAAATGTGTACGACAATCAGTGTCTAATATTTTTTAACAGCATCGCTAAGTTGTTTGACCTCCCACGCATGTCTGAACCATCAGCATCATCTTTGCGCATACTGGTGGATTCAGTACGTGCTATTTACGAATCGTTGTTATCGCTAGGATCTGATAAACAGATTTCGAATGCCATGCTCATCCATTTGGTAATGATGAAAGCAGACGCTGGCACGCGTTCTAGGTGGGAAGAGAATCTTGACTATAACAAACTTCCACTGTGGCAAGATTGTGAAGCTGCCTTAAACAGACGATATCAACATTTAAGTGCTGAAGAATCATCTGGTTCAAGTCGTAAGACAGTTCAGGACAATAGGAAAAGAATTGGGAAAACTTCGCTAGCTGTCGCTCTGCCAAGTCAGCCACAAGACCATAAATGCGTTTTTTGTAAAAAGAATGATCACTTCGTCCATTCGTGTTCGTCGTTCGCAGCAATCCCATGTCAAAAACGGTTTGCATTTGCAAAGAGCTATCCACTATGCATAAATTGTTTGCGAACAGGTCATTCAGTGGCTGGTTGTAAATCAGCCCACTGTCGTGTGTGCTCTAAGCCGCACCATACCATACTGCATAGATACAGCTCTGAGGTGACTCAAGGTAGCTCAGCAGTCGTATCGGCGGTCCCTCGAATTAGCTCTTCACAGACTTCATCTGTAAATCACGCACGGATCGCCTCAGATCAAGTTCTCTTAGCAACCGCAGTTGTTAAAATAAAAGATCAATCTGGATCTTACCATTTAGCTAGGGCCTTGTTAGATTCCGGCTCGCAAGTTAACTTCATGACTGAAGAACTTGCCAAACAGCTAAAGTTGAAAAGGCAAAAATTTGGGATTCAGTTGTTGGGCATTGCTAACTGTCAGTCTTCTGTTCGTCACAGCGTTCAAACCGCTATAGCATCTCGAACGGACGATACAGAGATTAGAACAGACTTTGGAGTGTTACGTTCTATATCGTCGTATCAACCAGAGAAGCACACTGAAGAGATCAAAGTACCTGATAATGTACAATTAGCTGATCCTCAGTTCCACAAGCCACAACGGATAGACTTGTTGTTCGGTGCTGATATATTTTTTGATATATTAAGAGAGGGCAAAATAAAGGGACCTGATAACAGTCCAACATTGCAATTGACTGCCTTTGGTTGGATTGTGTCTGGTCGCTGCCGAGCAGCTAATGCAGCTAATAATTCGTCGACTTTCGTTAGTGTCGTAAAGGACGACATAGATATAGATTCGATAGTTCGTAAATTCTGGGAGTTGGAAGAAAAACCAAATACAGCTGCTTCGAATTTGTATACCCCGGAACAACAACTGTGCGAGAAGTCCTTTGTAGAGACTATTTGCCAAACCTCCTCAGGTCGGTTCAGAGTGTCATTGCCATTCAAATCAAGCCCACATAGTCTTGGTATGTCATATGACACAGCCAAACGACGTTTTCTGGCTTTGGAAAGAAGAATGAGCAAACAAGATGACATTCGGCCAATGTATATTGACTTCATGAAAGAGTACTTGGCTTTGGGTCATATGAGCCCAACCGATAATCAAATTCCGAGAGAGCCGCATTATTTCATCCCTTATCAATGCGTGCTAAGACCGCACAGCGCATCCACTAAACTACGAGTAGTGTTTGATGCTTCTAGCAAGTCCTCATCTCAATTGTCGCTGAATGATTTACTCATGGTGGGTCCGACCATCCAGCCTCAGTTATGGGAGACTTTGCTAAGATTTCGACTTCGTCCTTGGGCTGCTACAGCAGATATCGCTAAAATGTACCGTCAAATTGAACTTGACGAGTCCCATCGCAACTTTCAACTTGTTATGTGGAGGGAATCGCCCACTGATCCGTTACAAATCTTTCGTTTGAATACAGTAACGTATGGGACAGCGACTGCTCCATTCTTAGCAATTCGATGTTTAAAACATCTAAGCGACTTGCATGCTTCCACGCATCCAGTGGCTGCAAGATCGTTAGCCCAAGATTTTTATGTTGATGACTTGTTAACAGGAGCAGATAGCATTGAGGAATTATGTTTGTTGCATCGAGACTTGATAACAATTCTTCAAGCATTTGGATTTCCTCTCACAAAATGGTCGTCCAACAGTAAGCAACTTGCAGCACAGCCAGCAAGAAATGATATTATCATTGGTCATCAAGAGGACACAAAAACATTAGGATTAATTTGGAATCCTATGGATGACATTTTTAGATACTCCATGAACTGCTTAACAGAGGTACAACCAACCAAACGGTCCGTTCTGTCCTTTGTGGCACGATTATATGACCCCTTAGGTTTGTTAAGTCCGATCGTAACTCGTGCGAAGGTCCTTCTGCAAGAAATGTGGTTGCACAAACTTGGGTGGGATGACCAAATACCTGTCCAAATGAGACAAGAATTTGAGGCAATAACTAGCTGCTTCTCAAATTTAGACTCGTTGTATATACCTCGTTACGTTGGTACACTCAAGGCAAAAGGATGCCAAATCCATGGATTTGCCGACGCCTCAACGAGAGCTTACGGTTGTTGTTTATACGTAAGAATGCAAACAGATGAGGGTATCACTACCAGGCTGTTGATCGCCAAATCAAAAGTAGCGCCTTTGAAAACAAAATCTGTTCCGCGGCTGGAGTTGTGTGCTGCAGAATTGTTAGCTACCTTGTGGGATGCGGTAAAGAAACTACTTGATTGTCCGATTAATCAAGTCACATTTTGGTCAGACTCGGAGGTTGTGCTTCATTGGTTGCGAATGCATTCATCTAGTTTGAATACGTTCGTTGCTAATCGCGTGGCAACCATCCAAGAATTGACTACTAATGTATCTTGGCGTCATGTACCGACGAAGGACAACCCAGCAGACACTGTATCTCGGGGATGTTCCGTTGAGGAGCTTAAAACATCTTTGTGGTTTTGCGGGCCAGGATTTTTAAAGCTTTCTGATACATTGTGGCCACCCAATCCACAACTCTCGTTATCGAAAGAATTAGAGCTGTTAGAGAAGCGTAGAACTGCAATCACTCTGATCGCGGTCGATGAAGTACCAAATTCCATCGTACAGCTTATCGAAGCAACTTCTTCGTATTCTAAATTAATTCGCATAGTTGCATATATGTTCCGCTTTATCAATGGAAAACAAGAAAGTCACACATCACTGATTCCTACAGCTTCTGAGTTAAGCTTTGCTTTTCTTGCAGTCATATCCGTAATTCAACACATTGAATTCATCGATGAAATAAAGAAACTAAAGAAATCAATCGTTTTGCAACCGGCATTGCAAAAACTGACACCGTTTTTGCATCCACATCAGCATGGCAGGCGTGTGTTGAGGTTGCTACGAGTAGGAGGTCGTTTATTGAAGGCACCACTAGCACATAATGCTAAGTTCCCCCTATTACTTCCAAAGAAATGTAGATTCGTAACGCTTTATTTGGAGCACTTGCATCGCTCTCATTGCCACGCCAATCCACTGGTATTAATGGGTCTGCTTCGTCAGCAGATCTGGCTGGTCAATGCTCGAGAAGCTTGCAGTGCAGTAGTTCGAAAGTGCGTACATTGCTTTCGCTATAAGCCGAAACTTCTATCCCAAATAATGGGTAATCTACCTGCTGACCGCTTACATGGAAATAGACCATTTGAGATCAGCGGAGTGGACTTTTGTGGTCCAATACTGGTTTCGTTAGGAATTCGTGGCAAATCGCCAGTTAAAATGTATATTGCCGTATTTGTCTGTTTTACCTCAAAGGCTGTGCATCTCGAATTAGTAACCGATTTAACAACCAATTCGTTTTTGATGTGTTTATCCAGGTTCATTGGTCGACGTGGCCTTGTACGGAAGCTGTACTGCGACAATGCCACCAATTTCGTGGGTGCTGCACGCACTCTGGACCTTATGGGCACGTTCCATGCCAACACAGCGGACATGGAAACGTTTGCTGCGGATCGGGGAATGGAATTTGTTTTCATTCCTCCTCGAGCGCCGCATTTCGGCGGTCTCTGGGAAGCGGCAGTGAAGTCTGCCAAGGGGCTGCTACTCAAGGCAATGGGCAGCGCTGTCTTACGGCAGGACGAGTTGGCCACCGTGCTAGTCGAGGTCGAGGCCGTGCTCAATTCGCGGCCAATGGTCGCTCCCAGCAACAACCCCAACGACGGCGAAGTGCTCACGCCAGCGCACTTCCTACTAGGGACAACGCTCGCGCCGCTGCCACTCGCGTCAACAGAGCCAGTCAACGACGTCAAGCTGACTTACTTAAAAAGATGGCAGCTGATATCAAGCATCAAGCGTCGATTTTGGACAGACTGGTCAAGGGACTACCTGCTGAGCCTCCAGCAAAAATCGAAGTGGACCAAGGAGAGGCAAAACGTGGAGGTCGGAACAGTCGTCCTCGTGGGAGAGGACAACGCTCCTCCTCAACAATGGATGCTAGGCGTGGTGACCGAAGCCATAGCCGGCGGAGATGGTAGGGTGCGAGTGGTCATTATAAAGACCAAATCCGGCACCTACAAGAGGGCAATCCATCGCATTGCCCCGCTTCCACTTAATTAATAAGTTAATTTAAAGAAAATGAATATTATATTGAAGCCCTACGGCCTTTCAACGCGGCCGATGTTAAGGCATTTGAAGACATGCCATTTTTTTTGTTTACTTAATAAGACTGTAACCACTGTGCAGAGCGATTGAGAGCGAGCATAGGAGTTGCGCTGGACCTATAGACGATTCAGGCAGACCCCTTATTGTAGGACAAACATAAAAATCTTGGGCTAACGATCTTGCAGCTACTGTATGAGTGGATGCATGCAAATCGCTTAGATGTTTTAAACAGCGAATTGCTAAGAATGGAGCAGTCGCTGTCCCATACGTGACTGTATTCAAACGAAAGATTTCTCGCATCAGTGGGCGATTCCCTCAACACAAGATGAAAGTTGCGGTGGGACTCGTTAAGTTCAATTTGATGGTACATTTTAGCGATATCTGCTGTAGCAGCGGCTGGATGGTCGGACCCACCATGAGTAGATCATTCATTACAAGCAGCCACTGAATGACCTGTTCGCAAACAATTTATGCATAGCGGCTAGCTCTTTGCAAATGCAAAACTTTTTGACTTGGGATTGTTGACGACGAACACGAATGGACAAAGTGATCATTCTTTTTACAAACCACGCATTTAGCTGACTTGGCAGAGCGTCTTCTGATTCTTCAG
>JAWNOS010000473.1:0-14147 GCA_035045845.1 Drosophila buzzatii
CAGTTTCAATTTTATCGTATGTTTTGTGTTCGTTTTACTGTTCGCTCGAAATTATCGTAAATCCAAACAAATGTATTCTTGTGTGGAGATAAGAACTTTCAAAGTTCAAAAATTAATCAAGATAAGAGCATTTTGAGCAGTGAAAATTCAGCTTTGATTTAATCAATTTTAAACTGAGAAAAATTTTAAAATCCTTCTGTAAAATTTGGTTTTTCGACGTACGATACTTTCGTATAAGAAAACAAGTAAGAAGGCTCTAGTCGAGACGGCTCGACTACGAGATCCCCCTGAACCCTGCAAAAAAAGTGATACTCTTCTTCTTTACAGTCGCGTAAGCGCAAGCTCTGCTAACCGTGCTGTTGCTGCCGTGGCTTAGGGGGTGGGTTGGGCCACCACTTTGAACGCCTATAACTCCATTTCTAAATGCACGATCTTAGTGAAATTTTCAGAGTAGATTAAGAATATCTAAATGTATCTATGTGCCAAATTTCAAGTCTCAAGTAGTTGAAATGCGTTTTTTCCAAATATGGGGGCGAAGGGGGCGTGGCATCCAAAATCCAAAAATTACCATAATCTGCGTATTCATAATATCTATCTAAATATACAAATTCGAAGTCTTTAGCTAAAACGGTGTGTAGAAGCTATGCTCAAAAAAAACCAAAAAAATTGAAACGAATTTTCCGAATTTTTTATCGATAATTTAAAAATGGGATGAGTTATCGAAAAAACAAAATAAACTCGTACTGCGTGGCTATCATATTAGTGTTCATGTGAGATTTCAGCTCTCTAGCTCTTGTTGTTTCCGAAATCTCGACGTTCTATACGGACGGACGGACGGACGGACGGACGGACGGACGGACAGACAGGGCTCATTCAACTTATTTTTTTATGCTAGTCAAGAATATATATACTTTATGGGGTCTGCGACGTCTCCTTCTGCCTGTTACATACATTTTCACAAAACCATTATACCCTGAATTCCCATTTTCAATGGGTTCAGGGTATAAAAATTGATAGAGCTTAAAATTAATTTTAATTCTCTTTTGTTCTTTACTTCTTAATTTATTCATATTTATAATCTATTTAATTAAATTACAAATTAAAGCAAAAATGCAATTTTATGAGCAAACATAAATCAATGAATAAAATTAAAATACAAATAAAATTAAAATAAATTGACAACCAAGTTGAATAGCTTAAATTATTATGATAACACAAATTTTATCTTTGGGCTTCACTCAACTTAAGTTGCAATAAAGAAAAGTGAGCAAATAATCCAGCAATTAAAATTATGCTTTGAACTTACAAGACTTGAGCATTAAATCAACCTAATTGTTAATATTTAATAATTTTAATAAAAATTACTTTATTTAATTGTTGAACTGTTGCTTTATATAAAGTCAGCTAAGCTCTTTAATACTTTATCTCTGCATCGAACAATTACTTGGTTTGACTTGGTAAACGAAGCTTATTTTCGAGGGTCGAGAGTTTTATAAGCTGCCAACCTGGACCCTTTCTCAAATAGTTAAACATCTCAACTAGGCTAGACAATTGCTGTGCGCTTCCGTTCGGCACCTCATTAGGGCAACTTTTCGAGCACAAAACGACTTTTAATTGCGCCCACTGGACACAGTTTTTGAGTGGAAGAGAATAGAATAGCATAGAGTGAAGCTCTGGCAGTTGGGAAAGAGTTTAGGGGTAGAGCCGACGCATGACACATGATGAATGCGTGGGCCAGTCCAAGGTTCACTCTCTCTCTCTCTCTCTCTCTCGCAGTAGTTTGTAGTCAGTCGAGCACGAAATGTGTCGGAACAAGCTTGTAGAGTAATTATGTACATGTGTACGAAAACAACGTGAAATTGTCATTTAACATTTGTCAAAGGTAGAAACACAACACGAACAAAAAAGAAGAATCAAAGTTAGATGAAAACAGAAAAAAAAAGTCGTGAACTAATTAAAAATCTGTGAAAGAGAATAAGAAAGAAAAGTTTGCCGACGAGGGAGACGAAAAAAAGTGCCAAAAAGAATCGTAAACTATTTGGGAGCAATGTCTCAGATCGATTATACCTGCTATACGGTGCCAGAGTGCTCCAGCGATGATGATGATGATGATGATGACGATGATGATGAGGTGGTGCATCGAAATGGTAATGGCATTCGCATTGGTAATGGCCATTGTAATGACAATAGTAATTGCAATGGAAAAGATGATGACAGAGATGAGTCGAGCGATGGCACGCTCGAGAACGTTTTGCAGTCAGATTGCACGCTGGATTCGGATGCCACAACCACATCCTCCATGGAGCACCATATCTATCGCAAGCACCAGCAGCAGCAGCAGCTTAACCAGCAACGGCACAAACGCTATGCACCACAGCGCGTTTCGATGCCAACTTTGCGTGCCATCAGCCACTCCAGGGAGCTGACACCGCAGCTGGGCATCTATCATGATGGGCCAGAGGCGGCACCACAGTGGGGCTATTTTGTGCCATTGGCGCCCAACTGCTTCTTCAGTCCGCCCATGCAGCGGCGACGTTTTAGGTGGGCCGTGTCCTCAGCTCAGCTCTCACGAAATTCACGTTCCCATTCGTAATCTAACCAAATGCTTTCTCGTTGTTCCCATTGCAGAGAGAAGGAGAACGATCGCAACCGTCGTGCGGTTAGCTATGGCGGTGGCAACTCGCCGACCCACTGTGCCACCATACCGCGTGCGGCACCGCGTCGTGTGGCGCTCATGAAGGAGCCACCGCCGCCGCCGCCCAAGCCCCAGCTAACGTCGAAGGCATCGCTGCAGTCCACAGACTCCTCGCATGCGTCCAGCATCATAGCCAGCAAGTATCCGCAGTCCGAGTACAATCTCATACAGAAGATCGACTCGAACAGCACGCTGACTGCACCGGCTCAGTACCAGCCGCAGAATTTCTATGCCAACACTGGCACCATATCCTCCACCAATGGCTATTCGTCCCTGCTGTGCCATGCCAGCTCCACGGCCAGTCCGCTGCCGGTGCGCAAGCGCGACAAGCTGCTTCATCGGTTCAGCGATGCGGCCACAATGGGGCGCAAGCTCAAGAAGAAGAAGAACACGAATCGCACCTGCCGCTCCATGACCGAAGCCATTGAGATGCTCGCCGATCCGGTCATCGAGGATGAATTTTTTGTAAGTAAACGAAGCCATTTCTTATCAAATTTCTAGATACACAAACATATGTAGCTAATGTAGCTAATGTATGTACATACCTGCCTCTATGAGCTGTAAATAAGTTGGAAAATAGATTTAGATATAGAAAATAAATAGGCAATAGCATTTATTTTTCTTTTAGTCATCGAACTCTCTCTTCAGATACGTGCAAATTCTGATTGATTTGAGCTGCATACGAGAAATGTGGTTAATATTCCATGTAGGAATATTATGAGAAAAGAGCTTAAAATGCTTGCTTAGAATTGGTTACTAGAATAACGCATACAAATTAAATAGTGAAAATCTCTTGGCAAACAGAATTAGCAAATATTTTTGATAAGCCACAAAATCGATGTCATTAGGGAAAAAAATTACCAGAGGAAAAATATAGCTAAGTCTTTAAAAACAAAATCAAAGATCGATTAAATTGAACAAAAATCAATATAAAAACTGCAAAGATGAATATATTTTTTTTAAATTTAATATTTAATTTTTATTTTTTTAATTCGTCTAAAAGAAAGAAAAGAGGAAAATAAATAGCTAAATTTTTGGAAACAAATTCAAAGATCGATTAAATGGAACAAAAATCGACATAAAAGCTGCGAAGATGAAAACTTTTTAATTTTTAATTTTAATTTAATTTTAATTTAATTATTTTTTTTTAAATTCGTCTAAAAGAAAGAAAAGAGGAAAATAAATAGCTAAATTTTTGAAAACAAATTCAAAGATTAATTATATGAAAAAAAAAAATCGACATAAAAGCTGCGAAGATGAAAACTTTTTAATTTTAATTTAATTTTAATATATATTTTTTTTAGTATTTAATTTTTTTTTTAATTCGTCTAAAAGAAACCTAAAAATAGCAATAATAGATAGGCAGTCAAAGCCATACATATCATAGATATTCATATACTAGAAACATCAGTAAGTTTTTTTTTAGAGATTTCAGGATTTACTTCGATTTACTGGATATGGTAAGCATATCTGTAGTATGCCAACAAGTAATGTCCCATCAAGAGCTATGTATTGTCTGGCAATTTTTCACTCTCTTTATTCTCGATTATAAAAGGGGGAGTATCTATATATAATACTGTATAGTAGCTCACGTTCTTTATACAAACAAATCCCAATTGTTATCGCAATTCGTTTTGTTCATTTTTTGTTTGTTTGTGGCTTTTGACTGGAAGTTATCTCTCGGTTTATCATTCGAAATGAATGACCATTGGAATAAGTTCGCCCGCAGATTGGTTCTCAAATACACGCATTCAGTGCAAGTTTGTTAGTCGGGGCGTATCGAGCGACTATTCTATTGCTATATAGCGTGCGGACGGAAGTATAAAGCTAAAATCAAAGTTACTTAAAAGGTGATAAGGTTGCATAAAAGCAAAAGAGCAAAAGAAAAGGAAAAGCAAGAAAAGCCGAGCAGCGTGTAAGACTGTGTTTAGTAATACAATATAGATATATATATATATATATATAGATATATACAGATACCTGCTTAACTGTGTCATGGAAATTAGTGAATGTGAAATTCCTCAAGTGACTTCGAGCCATGCACTGCTGCAGAGGCAACCTTGAAAAGGCTCTGCGAGAACTACAATTGAAATTCAACTGAACTCAATTCGATCAGTTTCTATCAAATGGGGGGCGTCAAATTGAATTACGTGTCATTCAATTCTTTTTAATCGCTAAATTTTGAATTGGGGCCACGACGAGTGTGTTCGCTGGCACTAAGCCAATAATTTCGCAAATCTAGCTTAATTAGCCAACTCAAGTTGACAGATTAGCACAGAATTTGGATGGGCTTTCAGTCAGCTCTTGGCTTTGCCTGTGATGGACAGTGTTCAGGAAGACAAGCCAAACCATCGAACTAGCTAGCAACTGTGTCAATACTTTAGTCAGTTGCCTTGCCTCAGCGCAGTGCTCTCGGGTTCAGGTCTGTGACAAGCGACTCGCTAATTGGATTAGCTGCGTACTTTTCCAGCAAATAATAGAAAAAGTTGTTGCAATAAAATTCAAACAATTTCAGTGAAAAATCGAATGTGCAATGTTGTGAACGTCTCGTGCGCGTCGCTCGGGCAAACATCAAAAATCGTTTAATTTACAATTAAACTTTCTGCAGCGAGTAATTAAAAAAAATATATAAAAACAATAATAATAATAATACTATAAATTTATATGCATTCACACGTATATAATATATTAAAATTAACTTAAATTTCAACTGTCACTTGATTTGAATTTCGCGCCCAAATTTTAAAAGTACTTTTAATTTCTATTGGCAACAAATTCCCTTTCCGTCTACTTTACTTGGACTAGAAATTTTTGTTAATGTGTAAATTACCCCAAAGTTAAAACAAAAACCTTCAGTGCAAAGCAAACGAAAGAACTTGACAATTGCACTCAGATGGGCAATAAAAATTTCCCATCTATGTTCATATTGCATCAATTTTGAATATGGAATTTCCCAGGATTTTTGTTCGAATTAATATTTCCTCAATGTGAATATAGTTGGGAAATTCTATATTCGTTTGCGCATAAAAGTATGCAACACTAAATGTGAATTTCGCCCGCCTATGCTGTGGGATTTTTCTTTTGCCTAATAATTGTTGCATACTTTTGTGCATAGCTGGTTTTAGATAACCCTTGCATACTTTTAAGCAGCTAATGAAATGAAGCCGTCGACGCGACGTCGCAGTTTTAAAACGAAACAACTTCAACCGAAATCCAACTTATATAATCCACTCGTACGGCATCGACCCACTGCGTATGTAAGGAACGGCATCATTGGCGGCGGCAACGGCCCGGGTGCCGATGGCCTCTACCAGATTGATGATCGCGTCTACACGACCAGCAGAATGTTTTTGCGCGATGGCTACATGTACCCACGCCAGCCCGGCCAGCCCATGGATCCGCGCTTTCCACTCGAACTGCACGAATTTCCAGAACAGCTGGGTGCCACCGGCCTGCAATTGGTCAGCACTCCCAAGGTGCACATTGCAGGCGAGTATTTGGCCGGCGAACAGCCGTTGGAAGCGGAGCAGGAGCCGCCGGCAGCGGCCATGCGGCGTTGCGCTCGCCAGGCCGCCGCGGCTGACATCAATCTGGTCAATCAGGCGTACTGGCTGGGCAAGCAACGCACGCGTTCCCGCTCCCGCTCCCGCAGCAATAGTCTGGGCAGCAAAAGCCTTGCCAGCTGCATGGGAGGAGGCGGAGGCGGAGGAGGTGCTGGTAGTGGTGGCGGAGCAGGCACAGAGCCAGATCGCGAGCGTAAGCGACCCTTCATACGCAACGTGGACGATTTACTGCATGCACTGGGCAAACGCGATGCCAGTGCCGATAATCAGCTAGAAACGGCTTCGGTGCACTCCTCCACGCAGCAGCAGCAGCAGCGACGGCGCTTCAAAAAGGTGAGTGAATGAGCTGAGGTGATCAATCAAATGGAGCAATGGAATTTGTCATGCCTTGGCAGCATTGCAACATTTCCATTTACCTTAATTGCGATTCGAGTCGAGTGTCGACTCAAATGTTGACATACTCGCCACGATTCAACTGCTGACCCATCACTCATGCCACTGTCCAGAACGCAGCGAAGCCTAAATTTCCCTGCCCTGCCCTCTCTCCATCACCCTGACTGAATCCCCCTTAGGGCGCGTCTGCGCAAAAATTAAAATTAATGATGCTCCAAATGTTGCCAGCGGCTATTGGCGAAATGGAAAAGAACACAGACCACAGACCAGGCCAGACAGTAGCTGCTAATTCAAGGCACACACACACACACACACCATCGTTCACCTGGCAGGTGAACTCCTTGAGCCTAGCTGCAGCGCTGTTTGCTGTGGTTGCTTTGAGGCTGCCTGCTGCTGCTCATGGCCTTCCTTTGCGGTCAGAGCTTCATCAGCTCCAAAAATCGGCCCTTTTTCGACTTGTTTATTATGCAGTCGTTCCGGCCACAGTTTCATTCATTTATTTCAGCTCTTTTATCCATTCTTATTCTTGTCATTTTATTTTATTTTTTTTTTGGCCAACTCTTAGCATCATTAGTAAATCAGAAATACAATTTTTAGTCTTATTTTACGCCATTTTTTCCAGCTCGCTGCGGGCTGAATTTATGCGCTTCTGTTTCTCTAAATTGAAGAGTGATTTGAGTTCAGTTTGAGTTTCAGAAATTGGTTTCCTTAATTGTTTTTTTTTTCTTCTTCTTCTTAATAACAACATGTCCTGCCTTAAGCTGACGTGAGTCACTGTTAATGCATATAATAATTATGAAAAATAATTCATTGAAATTTAATAAAATTAATTAGCACAAAATTAGATACATTAAACATTTTCATCATAATATTATATACAAATTTATAAAATATATAAAACTTATTTATAAAATTATTAAAATAAAATAAATAAATAAATAAAAAAAATGAATAATAATAATAATAGTAATAATATAATAATTATTTAAATCAATAAAATAAAAAATAAATAAAAAAAAAAAACAAATAATAATAATAATATTAATAAAATAAATTAATTAATTAAAAGAAAAATAATAATAATAAACACAAAATAATAATAATAATAATATTAATAAAATAAATAAATAAAATAAAAAAAAAAAAAAAAAAAACAAATAAAAATAATAATATTAATAAAATAAATAAAATTAAAAAAAAATAATAATAATAATATTAATAAAATAAATAAAAAAATTTCAAAAATTATTTTAAAAAATAATCAAATCAAATTCAACTTTAACCCTAATTCAACAGAATTTCGTACGTTCTAGAACCACTGTGGCAAATGACTCAACTTCCGTTGCGCAGAATTCCATTTAGAGTTATGCTCGAATCAACCCGAAATCAAATAAATGAAAAACGAATGAAGGAAACTTGCTAACTCATTCAATTGCCAGAGACCAGAGGCTAAAGACTTGCAGCCAGAGAGTAGAAGCTAGAAGCTAACTGCTAGAGGCGGGTGTGTGCAGCAGCAGCGTGCGCTGTAAGCTCTTGAAATACGAGCAATGTATTGGAATTTAAGCCAACATGTGAAATGAATTTCTTGGCAGCACGCAGAAGAACCCTGCATAGATAAATGCCCGGCCAGCGGGCCAGCGGGTCTTGACTGGGCTGGGCTGGGAAACTGTGCGGCATGGCCGTGTGGGCAGACAACGACAGTTTTCCCTGTTTTATGCAAAACTCGCAATGCAGCTGAGCTGAGACGAGGCGCTGCTGGGCAGGAGTGAACACCTCTTCGCTGCAGTTGGTCGTAAATTGAATAAACACGCAGGGCAACTCCATGCTGGCATGTGTGTTATGCCAGGAGGAGGAGGAGGACGTGAAGAAAGAGAAAAAAGTTGTTAACTCAACTGCACAGCGTATTTAATACCCTGTAAACAGTGTCATTGGGGATTTTAGTTGTTCAGTAAAGTCGTTTCAATTTATTTTTGTTTCTAAGTAGATTAGAGATTGACATTTCCAAGCGCAGAGATTTCGTAATTTCAACTAAATTGCATTTCTTTAGCTTAATCAAATTTGTATTTACATATTAACACAGGGTATGCTCTAGTCAAGCACATTATTGTCTGCCTGTTTCTTCTGCTTAGTTTGCCATATTTTGTTGTATTTGCACGCAGTCACGTGCCAACGAAAAATCTGCAGCGCTTTTTATTTCCCCAGATACAAAATGCACTTTTTTTCGCTGTCTTGCGGCTTGCTGCTTATTGCGAATGCAATTCAGGAATACCAGTTTTATTTTTTAGTTTTTGTAGATCAATCAACGAAATAACATACAGAGTAACACATAATTGGAATTTTATATTGGATGCCAGCGGAAGCAGAGCTGTGAAGATGGCAAAGATTGTAATTTCAACTGGCATTTTCAGACAAATTCTTAAATGAGCAATTTTAAGCAAATATAAAAGTTATTTATTGAAAGTATGAATATTGAAAATTTGAGAAAATTAACATTTAAAATGAATTTATATTTTATAATAAACAAACAAAAATCGAGCCGAGTTTAGTTAGGCGCGCTTTACTCTAGCAGACATTAGATGAATTGCAATGCTTGTAATTCTCAACTGCATTGCATATTTTGTTAACTATAATTCACTTATCATATAACAATATGTAGACACTACTAAAAGCATAGAATATAATTTTTCACAAGCCAAAGTCTAAATATCCTCAGAAGCTTTATTAAGCCAAAACTCTTTTAATTGTCATTGATGGCATTGTAGTCAGAGACAGAGAAATATATACAGTGGCAAGCACGTTAACCAAGCTGACGTTAAAATGCATGCAAAAGCTTAAAAAAAGGCTTTAATCGATACGAATTTTTTGATTTATATTCATTAGACATATTTTAATAAGGAACTCTAAAGGTTTTTTTTTAAATTTGCTTACAAACTAAAGTTTTTAAGCTGTATATATAAATCAAACTATGCATCCACTTTTGCTTGTGTTTAACTTTCTTAAAATAACAGCTTAATTTTGTATTTTGTCCAGAGACCATTAGCTTTGATCACATTGGCATACTCTGCACCAATTTTTATACCCTGAGCCCAATGAAAATGGGAAATCAGGGTATAATGGTTTTGTTCAATATGGGGAATTTTGAACCAGTCCGCCTGAACCCGACACCAAAGGTCACCCATCCTTGTCATATTTTGAGAGTCGTTTTTAAGCAACACCCATAAATTTTCTGTAGGGTTTAGGTCTGGTTTTTATACAGGTCACTCGATTATCAAAAATTTAGGACTGCCGAGCCAAGTCTTGACAATTTTCGCCTTGTGCTTGGTGTCATTGTCCTGCTGAAAATGACTTCTTCCTCGGGATACGCACTATCATCCACAAATTCTAATAGGATGGTCTGCTGAATATTTTGATAGTCTTCCTTAATTTAAATTTAAATATCTTAATTGTAGATTCATATATTTCAGGCCATTCTAGCCAAAAATTTGCATTTGCAATATTGTTTACGATAATCTCTCTCACTCCATCCTTCGCTACGCTGCACTCTGCCTCTAAGCCCTCAATAGACT
Organism: Drosophila buzzatii; assembly: GCA_035045845.1. Lineage (NCBI taxonomy): Eukaryota > Metazoa > Arthropoda > Insecta > Diptera > Drosophilidae > Drosophila > Drosophila buzzatii. The sequence goes on from JAWNOS010000473.1 coordinate 10,218, forward strand.
AACTCTAAACGAGAGTATACATAAAGCGGCATGCTCTAGCTGAATGCTAGGCAATGTTCGTGCACAAATCAAATTACCCTGACGGCCCAAAGGCCCAAGAAACTTGTGCTCTAATGACCATTAGGCAGCTGGCTTCGACTCGCTCATATCGTAAATTCCCTGCCCAACGCCCATTTAAGAAATAATTGTGTCAAAAACGAATTGCCGCCAGTTTGAAATGTTGCACGTGCTCAATGTTGTTGTTGTTGTTGTTGCTGTTGCTGTTGCTGTTGGCAATCGTAAAAAGTAGATAAAACAATTGTTGCTCAGTACAGAAAAAGTGCATTAGGTTTGACAAAGCATTTGGCATTTGGCTCGTAAATAAAGCTCTTCAGCATGATATATATGCCATATCTAATTAAGTTTGACTATGCTAGCATCCACTTTTAGATTACTTTGATTCGCGTCTTAGATAAGAGCTCAGGTTCTAATGGAAAACGAGCAGAAAATCAATAAACAGCCTGAGCCAAGGAAGAGACGGAGAAGTTGATTGAATGTTTACAGTTCTGGCTTTGGCTGATTTTTTTTTTTTTGCCCAATCACGCTGCTGCAGACAATTGCGTAATGCATTTCAAATGCCTTAACAACAATGCGTCTGGCTGTTGGCCTAGGCCAAGTTCGTGTGCCCACTTCTAAATAGTTTGCCAACGAGTCGGAATTGTTGTTGACTTGTTGAGGATTCGTAGAAGCTAAAAGGTTGTATAGATTCTTATAGATTTATGGTATTGGTTATGGTAGAAATGGTATTTAATATAATGGGAAATACAATTTAAAATTCTTAAATGAAATTGGCATTATTCCTTATTCACTTTTTGAGTACTTTCCTATGGAGGAAATTGTATTTAATATAATGGGAAATATAATTTAAAATTCTTAAATGAAATTGACAATATTTCTTATATTTATTTTTTTATATTTCGTCATATTTATAGATATTTGACAAGTTCTAAATTCAGCTAAAGATTTTAATTCAATATAAAAATTCAGCTTTATTATAAATATAAACTATACTCTTTATAGGCTCATTTAAACCAATCCAATTGAATATGAAATTTCGGTTTTAATTAAGTATTAAAATGATTTATATAAATATTTGTAAATGGCAAACATCTAGAGTTTCACTGAGAAATATTTATCAAATATATTTCGTTTCTTTACACTCACAACTGGCTGCTTATCGTTAATTGTGAGTGAAACTATGCGGCTACATATCTCGGACACTTGAAGTATCTAAAGTATTGTCGCTGGCACACAGCAAATTCAATTGCGATAGGTTATGTGACGTGTACGTTGAGCATTTGACGCCCTTGTGAGCAACGACCACTTGACCAGCCGCACTGGCTGACTCATGGCAAAGCATAGCAGTGGCCAACTGCTATGGCAGTTGCAGTTGCTGTTGCTCATTGCAAATGCACAACAGCAGCAGCAGCAGCAGCAGCAGCAACAAAGGGAGCCACATTCCTATAAATACCAATTCACACTGCTTATGCTGGCAAGTTTTTCTTTTATCTCAGATTGCAAACTTGAACACGCCAGCAGAGAGGCAACAACAAGCACTCCTTTAACAAACTCCTGCTGCCAGGAGTCCAAAGCCAGCCAAAACCAAATCAAAATCAAAACTTGTTGCCAGTGCTGCCCATTTGGTTGCCGCTGCTTTGTCTCTCAAACTCTACACAAAGGCAGCATACATGCATAGTTAATTGTATATGTGAGGTTATGTGTGTGTATGTGTGTGTATGCATATAGTGACGGCCGCCAAACCGGGTCTGCGCTTGGCCCATGTTTCAAAAAGTTGCTCGGCAACATTTTTGCCAGCATCGCGCGCATGTTGCCAGCAACAAGTTTTGTCTGTCGTCTACCTGACACATGTGTCTGTGTGCCAGAGAGTGTGTATGTGTGAAAGGTGCGCGCTGCTTACCTGCGCCCATATATACATACGTGTGTGTCTGTGTGTGTGTGTGTGTGTTGGGCATTTTTGAGCACATTTTACGTTTTCCACGTACGACGTTCGGCAACGGCGGCTTTTGCTTTCTTGAGCGCTCGGCGTCCATTTCAAAAGTCGACAACGTTTGCTGGCGAATGGACGCGATTAACGGATGAATTTCGCTGCTGTCGCTGTTAGTTCGTGTTTCGTTTAATATTTATTTTTGTGTGTTGACTTCGATATCTAAACGTCACCGTCGTCGTCGTCGTCGTCGTCGTGCGCTTTGATTTTTCGCTGCATTGCGGCGGCGCCTGTACTTTTCCAGCTTAACAGCGACTCGCGCGCCCGTTTGGCATCTCCCTCGCACGCACTGGGCTATTGGCGAACGTGCCCCGTTAGCGACTGTTGTTAACGTGTGTGTTAGTGTATTTTTTGTGTCCAAATTGTTTGTAACGCACGCGTGTCTAGCGACCTGCCAAACGCCCAGCGCTCCCCCGCCCCCCATCGCGGCCCATTAAAGTGCAACGAAATTTATGCAAAAGTTCATAAAGCAACGAAATGTGCATATTTAATATGAAACAAAAAGAAAACAAGAGAATTGCCTAACTAATAAAACAAAAGTTATATGACACACACACACACACACACACACACACACATACACATAATTGCCAAGTTATTGGGAAATTGTTGTGCATTTTTTGGTTTTGTGTAAACTGAACGTCGCATGCGCAACGCCTGCATTTAGTTTGTGCAACATGTTGTTGCCACACTAAGCAACACACACACACACACACACACACACACACACACACACAAAACAAAAAGTTAAAGCAACACAAGTCAACAACAACAAGACATAATTTTCGGCTATTGCTGCTTTTAACATGGATATCGTCGGAGCGGCAACGGGCAATCAGCACGTTCTGCCAAACAATCATTATCGGCATGAATCATTGTTGTGCATCAGGTAAATACGCTAATTATTGCCGTAAAGACAGTCTCGATTGGATTGCAAGGAAAGAAAGTTGAAACTGTGCAAATTGAATCTGATGAACTCCGCAATGATTGGGGCCAATTGAAATGCACTGCAATGCCATTTGATTTGCTTTATCACTTATGAATGAAACTCACAAGTAGCCTTTGCTTATAATTAAAAAAAAAAAAAAAAATTATTTGCTTAAATATTTATTCCACATTTATTTGCTTCATTTTTAATACTTATATGAACTGAAAAATTTATTATTATTATATTTATGCCATAAAAATATTTAATGCGTTTCTGCAGCTTTTGCTGTTGCTGAAAATAATAATATAAGTAAGCGAAAAAATATTAAAAATTTAAAAAAGATTTAAAAAGATTTTTGAAAGCCATCAAATCAGGCCGCAAAAAAAGCCTTAAGCATTTAATTACTTAATAATAAATTTAACATTGATTTAATATCATAATTAATGGCAATGTTGCTTGGACTCATTTTCGAAACTAAAATGTTTATAAAATAAATCAATGCAGATGCCTTTAAATATATTTAGCAAACATAACTTAACTTATTTATAATAATATGTAATTTGATTTAAATATTAAATGAGTCTCAACATAACAAAGAAGAAGCTTAAACAAGTTGTTCGTCTTCTTGCACGCAGCTCAGTTTCATTTAATTAGTAAAACTAATTAAATTACTTTGTGCATATTAACGATTTCATTAGTACTGCAAAAACTCTCACCTCTCGATTGCGCGTTGCTTATTTGCAAAAAAATATGCAAGAAGACGAAGCAGATAAATACCAAAAGCGCCACGCGCGTTGCATGACAAAAATGTCAAGCCGCAGTTTGCATTTCAGTGAAACTTCACTTGGGAGACACAAAAAAGCACAAGCGACAACAAAAACGACTTTTATGGCAGCTGCTTAAAGCCATAAAGGTTGGCCAAGAGCCACGAAAGCCACTTGCAGAAAAAACAACAACA
>JAWNOS010000474.1:0-27547 GCA_035045845.1 Drosophila buzzatii
CTACTCCGTCCTCCTCTCTTTTTCTCCTTCTACCTTCTCCTTCTGCTACCTCATCTCTTATCACTTATCACTGCTTCTTTCGCTCTACTCTTTCTACCAATGTGCTATATACTGATTACTTTTTCTTTCTTCCTACTAATTCCTCATTCTTTCCGTTTTCTTTCCCTCTTCCTTTCTTCTGCTCCCTTTTCCTCTCTCCTACTCCCTCCTGCTCATGCCTTTGCCTCTTCTTCTCCTCCTCCTACTCCTTCTGCTACGTCATCTCTTATCTCCTATCACTGCTTCTTTCACTCTACTCTTTCTACCAATGTTTACTCTTTTTTTCTCCTTACTTATTCCTCATTCTTTCCGTTTTCTTTTCCTCTTCCTTTCTCCTTTTCCTCTCTTTTCCGCTCTCCTACCCCCTCCTCAACTCCGTCCTCCTCTCTCTTTCTCCTTGCACCCATTCCTTATACTCCATCATCTCTTATCGCTACTTCTTTCACTCTGCTTTTCTCTTGCCTGCCTGTCTCCTTCTTTCTCTTTAGTCCCTCCACCTCCGTTCTTTCACCTATATCCCCTAGTCTACTTATTCTCTCTCTCTCTCTCTCTCTCTCTCTCTCTCTCTTTCTTCTTATCCTCCTGATCCATCCCCTCTCTTGTCTCATCCCATTTTTCCTACTGCCTGTGCTTTATTCTCTTTACTGCTCACCTTCGACTCCCTTTATATCACACCATCTCTCTCCCTGTTCTTCTATTCTGCCTCTAAGGCCTGCCCTCCCTCATGACATCCTTCACATGCGTCCCGCAATGCGTCAGAAGCAACAAATTGCCATTTCCTTTTCATAATCGCTGACGTCGTCAGCTAATTAACTGTTTTTATTTCTTTTCGCCTTTGTTTGCGGTAGCGTCACACAAAGGCAAAAAGGATGCGAAAAGGCTTTACCATAGTTACGGCAACTGGCTCACTATGGCAACAGCTCTCACTCTCTCTCTCTCTCTCTTTCTCTCTTATTCCCTCAGCCTATTTTCTTGTCAATCCCTCAGCCTATTTTCTTCTCATTTTTTGGTTTCTTTACGCATTTTTGTTATCGTTAGTCGCGTTACGCCCTTAAATATCCCAACACTGCAGCCTTCGTTCAGTTCACTGTTTTCTTCTGTTCTCCCACCGCACCTCCTCGCGCTGTGCCAAAGAAACACTTGTTGTTGTCCATATTGTTGTTGTTGTTGTCGTGTTGCTTTTGTCATCGTTACCTTTTTTATTAAAAAGCTGAGACAACAGCTCAAGAGTGAGAGAAAAACGCAGCAGCAGCAGCAGCAGCAGCAACAAATTTAGAAATTCAGCCTGGCAAGCATTCATGCCTGGCCAATACCCTGTAGCACAGTGTAAGGCATCCCTTAGATGACAGGTCTTTTAGCAAAACTTGATAACTTGCTGTCAACCCCATTAGTTTATTTAAAACCTGATGCTTTTGACGGCCAGTCAGTCAGTCAGCTGCTGAAAAGTTGGTCCTCAGCGCGAGAGAGAGAGATGTAGGTGGGGAGGGGGCTAAAGAGAGAGAGAGGGAAATGCTGCGCACTATTTATAGATAACTCAAAGAACTTACTCTGTCCAACAAAGATTTTGCAGAGCTGCAGGTGGTGCCATCAGACTAGACTAGGTTTGCCGTCTCGCCACTGCTCTGAGTCATGTGTAGTGAATCATATATAATAATTTCACAAAGTTTTCCCATTAAAATTATAGCAAGTTTACAACAGCTTATCGATCAGATATTGATATCAGCAATGCAATTGCTCAGCTGCTTATCGTAGTGATAATTGGCATGTGTGTATGGGGCTTGATTATACCCGACTTTTTAGCTATTTAAGGGGCAGCAATAACAAAAATAAAATGTATTTATATATATGCATGTATGTATATATGCCGTGTTCGTGTGGGGTAAGACTGGGCGCCGCACACTCCGAAGCAACGCAATATGTTAGGCAACAACAACGAGAACGAGAACGAGAACGAGAACGATTCGCATATTATCTGGGGAAGCAGCCTACAACAGATGTTGTTGTTGTTGTAGTTGTTGCCATTGGTGTTACCATTGTTATGGTTGTTTATTGTCTTACTTTGTGCCGTGTTTGCCTTTGTCATGTCTTCGCATGCTGTCAGCTGAAAGGCAACGAAGCGCAAGGCAAGTGACAAGTGCAAGAATCTTTCGTACTTACTTACTTACTTACTTAACGGGCCGAGGCTTATTTTTGGCAGCGAAACGCCCGCAATAACAACTGTTGGCATCCTTTATGCCTTGCCTGTTCTCGTGTACAATGACAAAAAAAAAATACAAAAAAAAAATGAGAATAAATATGAAAATGAAAATGATGCCAGAAAGCTTCTTTTTCCTTTATTTTCTCTACTCTCTACTCACTTCTTTTTTATTTTTGGGCGAAAGGCTTTAGCTAGGAGTCTGGCTCCTGCCATGGCATGTAAATGATGTGATTTTCCTGTCAACACGAGTGGAAGCACTAAGAAACAATAGCTGAAAGTTGTTTATTATGATTATTATTTATTTTATTAAAATGTTTCTTAGGAGCTCTGCTGTTGTAGGTACTAAACCTTTAACATATTCAAGTAAAGTGTTTGGCAGCAAGTGCATAGAGAGGGCAGCTAATTCGTGTTGCTTTAAAAAATATATTTATATATAGACAAGTCAAAACTTTTGTATTGTGAAACAAAATAAATTTGTTTATAAAATAAATGCATTCATTATTTTGCAAGCTTAAACAGGGAATTTATCGTAATTATATTTTTTCTTGATATGATTTTATTTTATGATTAAAAAAAATAATTACGACAAATTCGACAATTTATAGCAAGCAAAAAGTGTCCATCTCGAAATAATGGATATTAAGAATTATAGAATAAATAAAAATACTTTATAGAATAAAAATATTAATATACTTTGAGTTACTTATAATTATGTTGAAGAGAAAAGTGTGTTGCTTCAGCAGCTAAGTAAGCTCTATCAAGGGTAGACAAGGTGTAACACTCCCAGACTACTTCAAGCTAGGTAATGCTGTGGTTTTCTTTGAACTAAGTGCAGATTATTCAAACTTCAAATAAATAATACATATATATGTATATCTATTATATAATATATGTAACAATTATTGTGCATGTAATTGTATGTTTAATGTACTTAAAAGATTATTAATGAAATTAAAGAGAGTATTGAGAATATATTGAATTTTACTTAAACAACTTGAAATAACTTTGACCACTTAAATGTCTTTTAATTTCGAGCGTATTTGGCTTGCCTCTAATACTGTTCTATCTCGCACTCTCCCCTTCGTATTGGTAATGGTAATATTTATAGAATAGCATACAAATTTGAAGTACTGTTGTTGTATTAATATTTTGTCTTAAGACCTTAGAACTCGAGAATACATAAGTCAATGGAATGAAATGATATTTTAAAATAAAATACTCTAAACTTCAATATAAGTATGTATATATATTCTACACATAAAAGACTCTCTCTCTCTGTCTCTATTTCTATCTCTCTCTGTCTCTCTCTCTATTTGTCTATCAATCTATCTCTCTATCTATCTATCTCTCTCTCTTTCTTTCTTTCTCTCTCGCTCTCTCTCTCTCTCGCTCTCTCTCTCTCTCGCTCTCTCTCTCTCTCTCTCACTCTCTCTCTCTCTCTCTCTCTCTCTCTCTGGCTCCATTTCCATCTCTCTCTGTCTCCCGCTTTGTCTCTCTTGTATTCCCTCATTTCTTTACCTTCATGAAGAATTTATATACATATAAATATATATACATATATATATATATATATATATATATGAAATTGTTCATCTATCTACCTGCTTGGGTCACACAGTTGTATGAAGCCGAAATACTCAGAACTCAGTTTTTGCAATAGGTATTAAAAAAAAATAAAATAAATAAAAAATTAAAAAAATATATTTGATGTTAACATTCTAGCAACAAGGGCCTTAATTGGTCGCTTTTGAGGTGCATGCATGTCGTGCTCTTATGCCGTGACAACAAAATGCGACTTTATATTTTATTTCATTTATACTGCAGAGATATTTTCAATTGAACGACATTTTCAACTTGTCAGACTTTTACAGTTGAAATAATTGAATGAAATAAGTTTTAGTCGAAAAATCTTTAATTATTTGGAACAATTGATGCTTAATTTGATTCAGTAAACTAAATTTCAGGAATTTTTATAGTTCTTAAATAAATTATTTCATTCGACTAACATTCAATCCAAAGATGTTTCTAATTCAGATTATTCTGTTGAGTTTAATTTGAGTAATTAAATATTTTCAATATATATAATAATAATAATAATAATATATATTCGATTGTCAAAAAATATTTAATTTTAAATTTTAATAAATAATATTTTAATATTTTAAATATATGTCCGAAAATACTACAATACAATTTCAATTTCAATTTATATAAGTCTTAAATATGTATGTAAAAAATGTCAGTTTTAAAATTATATTTTATGTTTTAATCTCGGCAATTACTCAAGAATTTTAATTGGCTGTAATTTGAAGTATTTAGCAACAGGATATGTTAAGCTCGGTTATGAGGGTGCTGTGAGCCAAAAGTTGAACTTGAGGTAGTTGGTAAATTGCAGGCCATAACCCTTGAACACTTTTCAGGTTCACTTCATTCGTTGAACGTGGCCACATGGCGTTTCGCAGGCACACACGCTGCGTATACTTGACGGTACATTTGCCGTTGCCTTTTAAGTCGCCCTTTGCCGCTCGCCATAAATTAGACATAATTAAAATGTAAATGGAGCAACAAAAACAAAAAAGCACGCACACACACACACACACAGTGCACGTTGCTCCTTGAGCTGCGCTTGCTGTGCTTGTTGGGATTGTGTTTCGCTAGCCACACATACTTACATACATATGGAAATGCAGGCCATTTGCTTCGTATATGATTTGTCAACACGTGCTCTCTCTCCCTCCTATCACTCTCTGAGTCGCTCTCCCATCGGATCGGTTTGCTGATCCTTTTGTGCTCAGCATTCGCCGCTTGCCGCTTCCCACTTGCCGTTCGTTTCAATATTCTCAAGGCTAACGCAGCTTTTACTCATTTCGTACGCATCGTAACCGCGGGCCGACCGCATTCCACACACACACACACACACACACACACATACCATTGCATGAGTGCTGCGACACCAAGGGCCAACGTTTCATTTTACCGTTTGTTGCTGCTATGTTTTTTGGGCGTTTCATCTAGTGCCATAGCGTTCCGCGCTCACGCTTTTTCTGTGCTTTGTGTATGCCCCCCATGCGCTCAATTCGCTTCGTTTCACTCTCTGTCGTTTCATTCTATGCTATTTCGCTGCCCTCTCTCTCTCATTTGCAAATTCCATTGCCAGCGTCTTCACTCAGTTGGGCAGTTGACTTGGCTCCACTTACCGCACTCGCCTGTTGTCCGCTCAGCTACGGCCACGCGTTGCTCGCAACAACAACACCAACACCAATACCAAAACCAATACCAAACAAACAATAACAACACGAACCACTCGAAATGTGAAACAATAATAAGAAATACACCATATAAAATAAATGTAAACACGCGAATCTCGTGGTAGATTGTTTAATATTTGATAATTGTTCTTAAAAAAACAACAAAAAAAAAACATCTGTACACCACAGTGAAACGAACAAACAGCAACACAATATTGTATTTACCCCAAGTTGAAAGTATGCTGTGTGTGTGTGTGTGTGTGTGTGTGTGTGTGTGCAACAGTTCAACAAAGTAGCATAAAATTTCATACACAACCATTTTTTACTATGCACAACACAAACTAATCAACAGCAACAGCAGCAAACTCATAACTTGCATGAGCCCCCAAGGTGCGCTAGCCGACATGCTGCTCACCAGCGGAGGGGGGGCTGAGTGGGTGAAGGCGCAGGAGGCGGCCGGGCATCCTTAGGTAGTTTGGGTCGCTTAAAGTACATGGGCCGCTTGACACGTTTCTTGTGCATTCCCAAAGCACTTGCCGTTGACGCACATCAGCCTCCTGGGCAAGTTGCACGTCTGTGTGTGTGTGCGAGTTTTGTGAGTTTGTTTATATTTTATTTGCGTTTCGTTATTTTGTCATTTTTCATACCCAGCGCACACTGCAGCGAGGTATAATCGTTTTATGCTAAAAAGAGAGTGAGAGAGAGAGCTGAAGCATGGCTAGTGTTAATAGAAGGCATCTATTAGTCGGTCACTCAATGCGTAGGTCGTCTTGCTTGTTTTCTTTTAATTGCCGCATAGTCATGTCCTTGAGCATTTAGCCAGCAACTCGGACAGTGTTTATATTTAAACGCATCTCTCGAGAGTTGACTCAAAAAAAAAAAAAAAGAAATGTGAAACAAAAATTAAGCAAAGACATAAAAATACTCATGAAGAGAGGCAGCAGCATACAAATCTAACCTACATACATATACATATTCAGTTTGAAATTCAGCTGCTTGCGCAAACAGCAAACTGACAATATCTCAAGCAGACAGCCTCCATGGCAGCGCCCGCCTCCTGCTGCTCCACGACGCTGTCCACGAATTGCGTGCCACTTTTTTTTTTTTTCTTCTTTTTTTTTGATATGAATTGATGTGAATTGAATTAAGGCAAAACGATTGGCGGCGATTGCCGATTGCCGATTCACATTTGCCGGCATAAATGAAGCAAATTTCACTGCGCTGCTTCAGCTCAAGTCAGACCAGCAGGCAGCTGTTGTTGTTGTTGTTGCTTTGTTTGAGCAGCCAAAAAATAATAGTATATTCATGTGCATATATGTAATGAATCACGCAGTCTAAAGTCTATAAATTCTAATTGTCAATTGAGAGGAAAAATGTAGTTCGCCATTAAAGCGTTGCGTATACGCAAGGTCTGCCATAATTTTTATTTTGCAATTGCAAATTGCCAATTGGCAATTGCAGCGCATGATGAAGTGACATCAAATATTATATAGATATACAAGTTATATATTATATATACATATATATTGTATGTATATTTATGATTGCATAGTCAATCGATGTCTTCTAAGCTATTGATTATTTGAATTAAACTGCAGCCATGCGAGCTGCTCTCAGCGAGTGCATTCATATAGAAATGTATTCATATATATATATAGCCCTACACATATATACTCCATTATATATTGCATTTGTGTGAGCATCTATAAAGCCGGAAACAGTCGCAATATGTCATCATCATTGTAAGCTGCAAAATATATGTATAACAATAATTAAAAAATAGGAATAGCAAAAATACCATCAATTGTAGCGGAATTGTCGTTCGCTACCCACTCGCTCTCTCTCTCTCTCTCTCTGTCTCTCTCTTACTTTACAATATCCCATCTCTTATATATACAAATGATATTAGTCCTTAGCTGCATGGGTGGTGCACGGGCATGGTAACCTTCTGCCCATTACATGACCATTAGACAGTCACGGCGCGTCGCTGTCCTTCAGCGTTAATGGCCAGACACTGTTGGGCAGCTGTCACGTGGCAACGATTAACGATTAATAAATAATTCATATACTAATTAAGTGAGCTATGCGTAGTTCAATTTTAAATAAAACATTCCACCTTTGCAGCATTTAAAATTCAACAAACAGCTTTTAGCCCCCAACTAAGTCCTTGTTAATGGCTATTAGATAAGGCGATTCTATGTATTTAATTTTTAAAATTTGATTAGATGGAAATTGATATTGTATTAGGGCATTGGGTAAATATATACCTATACATAAATACTAATGTGTCATGCTTGGGTACATATTTATATATATTTTGCGATAAAAAAAAAATTTCAGTTTAATTTTGATAAGAACCCAGAGCGGAAGCTTCATATTTGTAATTGAAGCTATCTCATTAATTTACAAAATGCTTTTCCTTGTTGCATAAATTTTATGATTGTATAAATTTTAAAATCAATAATAGATAATTGCAAAAATATTTGAAAAGACAGTTGAATCGGTTTTTTCAGTAAAGCAATCAAAAATCTGACTGCAGACCTTTAGCTTCAAAGCTTGGTTAAGATATAGATTTTTACGATTTGTCAATTTATATATCAATATAGTTTCTGACAAATCAATAGAGACGAACAATGTTTACTCTTTCAATAAATTATAAGTTTCTCAGCATAAAATTGTAGAAGATTCATTTAGATAGTTTATTTTTCCTATTTACCACACTCTTGGTGTAGACAATCAGAAATAAATGTCTAGAGTTTACTCTAAGACTGTGGATATTTCATTATACCAAGCCGTCAAAGAGTGATAAAAATAATATTTGTGTCATCGATAGAGTAGATCATTTATTTAATATTTATGCTAGATACAGCATTAGAAAATATATATAATACCCTTTAGTAAATATACATAAAATGTTTCAAATTCCTTTATTTAATAATAAGCTATCGAACTAGTATATAATATATATACTATAAAGTATAAAATTCACTTGCTAAAAGCGTGAGAGGAAAGGTAAGAGAGCGTGTCTGGAGCAGCTATTCAGATGATATTACTGTAGATAATTTTTAGAAAGATTATTAATTTAGAGAATTATTAAAAATTATTTAAAAAAAATTAAATTATTAAAAAAAATTATTAAAAAAAATAAATTAATCTTTAGAGAATTATTAAAAAAAAAAATAGAAGAACAGCTACTAAATACACAGAACATATTTATGAAAAAAAATATATATAAATAATTAAATCAAATTAAAATTAAAATTAAATTTAACATTAAAATTAAAATTAAATTTTAAATTTAAAGCTGAGGCTTTTTAAGACTCAACAAGCATTTTTTAAATATATTTTTATTTAAATAAAAATAATATTGAATGTATACAAAAAAAATTTTTAATAAAAAATAAAAAAAAATTAAAATATGTACATAATAAAATAATATTAAATATACAATTAATTAATTAATTAATTATTTATTTTTGTATTAAAAAATTAAAATAAATTGAATATATGTATATGCATAATAAAATAAAATTGAATACAAACCACTTTTTTTTAATACAAAATAAAAATAAAATTGAAAATATAAAAATAAAATATAAAAACAAAATAAATAAAAAAAATGCATAGTAAAATTAAATTGAATATATATGTATATAATTTTTTATTAAATATATATTTATAATGTATATATAATTTTTTTTTTTTTTTTTAAATAAAACATAAATAAAATTGAATATATGTATGTATATGCAAATATTCAATTTTATTTTATTTATATATAATTTTTTTTTTAATATATATTTTAAATAAATTTATTTTTTACTGTTGAAAAGGAAGCTTCTTTAAGCCATTCGAATAATATAATAAACATAAATTTCTTAGTTCGAACTTTGTGTAATGCTGTGAGCTCCAGTTTCGCAATGAAACGAATTTTATAGCTCAGGGGTAAACTCGGCGCTTGATGGCTATCGAATTCGAGCAAAGCTTGTTAACCCGTGTAATTGACCTTGCAACCTGTAAAATGCGAAATGCTGGCTGAGATAGGTTTTCGCTTTATACAAATTCGTAAAAATTGCTTGCAAAGAAATAGTTGGAATTTCAGTTGGGCTTAGGCATTGCAAACGCCATAGCCTTGACCTGAGCAAATCTTTGCTGCAGCCGTGAAAACTTTTAATTAATTTGCTATTTATATGTACATTATTATTTTTGATTGCTTTCACCGCATAATTATGAGAAATTGCATTGAGTTTGTCAACTTAAGTGAACTGTTGCCGCGTGTGAGTCAAGCTGTGATTGTGTGAGTGAGAGGGAGGCAGTGAGAGAGAGAGAGAGAGAGAGTGGGAGTGAGAGTGACTAATGAAGAAATTCTTTAAAGTAAATCAATAGAATGTGAGGACAATTTGTTAAAGCCAAAGTAAAAGTTGTGCGAAAGTATTATAAACAACAAAAAATAGAATCAAAATAATACGAGATGTGTCCGAAGACATCGAAAACGACGCCGCTGCTGCTGATCGGCGGCATTGTGTTTGTCATCATCCTGGTGGCCATCACGGGCGTCACGCTGATCAACAATATCAATCTGTCGAATATCATACGGCTCAATGAGAAAGTGGCCAGCGACAGTGTCAGCGCCAATGACAATCATATCAAGGAGCTGAACTATGTCAACAATCATCCAAAGAACGTGTATGCCAAGCAGGACAGAAATGATACGTCCAGTGCCGCCAGCAGTGAGCCAATCGAGTCGGGTGATGGCCGTAGCCTGGAGCAAATCCGACACGAGATGTCCTCCGTGGTGGCGGAGCCAAAGCTGTTAGCGGTCATCGGGCGAGATGGTCAGCAGCGAGCGCAATCTCTTGACGAGCCCATGCAGGGGCCGACGCTGGTGCTGCCCTTCGGTGGGGCACGGGTCACGCCCAGTGCAGCGAGCAGCTTGATTGATGACGAGAAACGCGCCCAAATCGTCAAGGTGAGTTACGCAGCGGGAAGCGGGGGTTGGAGTGGGGGTTGTCCTCTGCAGCAATTGGCTGCGCGAACTGCTGCGCTCCAATTGCGTATCAATTTCAAATGTCTGACCTTTGGGGGCCTGTCACGACCCCAAGGCAATGCGCCAGCTGTTGATGCCGCATGAACGGACAGGCGGACGGGCGGACGGGCGAACACACGCGCATGCCATTCCGGGTCGAGTGGGTGGTTTCATGGTGATTTATTTACCATTACCCACAACCGTTGGCTGACCATCATCAAATAATAATAACAATTAAAGCAGGCCAAATGCTGTTAGAAATCGCAAGCGCAAGACATTAAATTCCACATTGACCTCTACGAATATTTCAATAAAAAAACAAAGGATAAAGTCTTGACAAAAGTCAAAGACCAAAAACTGAGTTTATGTGAAAAGTTTTTGCCAGCTGAAGTTCAATGTTTGCTTTACGCGCCTTTCTATGCACTTCTCAGTCCAGTTTATCCGTTGTCTGTCATACAGAATTTATTCTTGAACAATAAAAATGAAAAGCTATTGTAAAGGAATAAAAAGAGATCAAAATATGTACATACATATATAATAATATATTCTTTACCATATTATACCATATCAGCATTATGAAAATCGCATAGAAAGCCAAAGAAATTGTAGTTTGCGAATCGAATGAAATCTCTTCTCACTCTCTCTCTCTCTTTGTCTTTCGTGCCCTCTGTTTCTTCTTTTGTTTCTTACAATATATATATCTATATACAATATATATTTATATATACTGCAATATCTCTATATATTATACTCTCACTCTCCCTCGCTTTCTTTATTTCTCTCCCTCTTCTCCCACTCTTAATCTTTATTTTTTATTTAGCTCTATTTTTATCTCACTCTTTAATATATATCTCTACGTCTCTATCTTTCTCTCTTTATCTCTCTCTCTTTCTCTGTTTATATCTTTCTTTCTCTCTCTATCTCTCTCTCTCTTTATATCTCTCTTTATCTCTTTCTTTATCTCTCTCTTTATCTTTTTCTCTATCTCTCTCTTTATCTCTCCCTCTCTCTCTCTCTCCCTTTCTCTCTGACTTTTTCTCTCTCTCTCTCTCTCCCTCTCTCTCTCTCTCTCCCTCTCTCTCTCTCTCTCCCTCTCTGCCTCTCTCTTTCTCTCGCTCTGTCTCAATATCTGTCTCTATTTCTGTCTCACTCTATTATTCGTTTCTCTTTCTATCTCACTCTATTATTCGTCTCTCCCTCTCTGTCTCAATATCTATCTCTATTTCTATCTCACTCTATTATTCGTCTCCCTTTCACTCAAACACTTTTTTTCAAAGTAGTATAGAAATCGTATTCCTCTTTCTTTCTGTATCTCACTGTCCCTGTCTCCCTGTGCGTGTTCTAGCAGAAGACATAATACATTCGTCTAGCCTTTGGCGGCAGCTGGCCAAATAGTAGCTGTGAAGTCAATGTCAACGATTTGACTGGGCTAAGAACACGCACAACGCATAACAAGACGAGCAGCAGCGACAGCTACAGTGCTAGGGACTCTGTGCTCAGTCCTTCTGTTTGTGGCCCAAGTCCTGGCGTTTATTACGCTCACTTGGCTAATGGGTGCTCGCAACCGGTAACCGTTAACCGTTAACCGGGAAAAAGTCTGGGGTGCAGTCAACAGCTGGGGCACGCTTGTTGGCCCGGCCCATGGCAATTGGAATTGCAATTGCAATTGGCATGGCGAGGTCTCTGGGATGCGGAAGGCCGTCAATTGCTTTACGCTTTCACGGCTCGAGTGCCGTGTTGGGACCTTGGCCAACGAGGCGCTAAAGAAAGAAGCAAGCAACCCGCTTGCCTACCTGGCTCCTGTCTACTGCCTACTGCCTACTGCCCACCTACCTCCTGCCTTTCACCTGCAGCTAACAACTTGCAACCTGCAACAATAACAATAACAATAAGAATAATGTCAGGATACACAAAAAGATTTATTTTCACTTCTGCCTTTGGCTTTTATGACCACGATTCTCGTATTCGCCGCGCTCCAATTACTTATGACAATACTTTATATAGCATAACTGAATGTTGTATTAATTATATTATTATAATACATAGATCATAATGTGATATATATCCGAATGACCATGGAGGTCAAACCCTTCTTTTCAGAGACTGCAAAGTTACGATAGATGCTCTCGTTAGATGTACTGCGAAAGCTCTTGATCAAATACCTGCTTAAGCAGTATAAGAAAGATATATTAGTTGGGTCCCATAATCGACGTAGTTATAAATTTTCGCTGCAATCTTGACAATTTGTGTTTGGGAATTCGTTTATTCGCACTTCAATTTGACTTTTAAAATTCTTTGGCTGCGCCTAATAAAGTTTAAATGAAAGAATTTCTTTAAAAAATAGTATATATTATATAAAAAATATAATATAATATAAAATATATATACATATCTTATACAAATATATTTTTATATTTATATTATAAAAAAAATTGTTTAAATTATATATATACGAGTTTCATCACTCAAAGTCTAGCCTATTTAAAAACTCATAATTTTGGCTTGCAAACTGATTTTTATTTTAATTTATTTAATTTATTAATTTTATTTATTGCATCAAAATAAGCTGCATATTTATAAATTATATATATATTAACTTATAAATAAATAAATCCAAAAAATTCAGACAAATTCATTTTTACTATAATTAGCTGCGCACGCTGCCCGCATATGAGTTGCTGTTATTTTGGTCCACTCTAGCGCTAGACCTTGCCCACAAAAATAAACATAGTGAGAATAATCCAATTGATTCGCATCGTATCGTGCATGCAAAACAAATATATTAGCGCCTCGTCGCTTCGCTGACAATTCATATGCATGTAAACGCATTTAAGCGTCAAGTCTTGGACTCTTATAATATAAGAGAAATATAAGAGCAAACGATTTGACACTTGGATGTGAATTCAGTTTCATAACAGGCATAGGCTCAGTTTCAGCTTATTTTCAATGCTCGTCAACTCTTATAAAGCTCCCTCAAGAGAGAGAGAGAGAGAGAGGGAGAGGGAGAGGTGAGAGAGAGAGAGAGGAGAGAGAGAGATTAGAGATCAACTAGAGAATATCGAGAATTTAACGATGCTCAAAAAAGAAAACTTCAAGTAAACGAGGCTACGAATTAACAAGGGCGCCAAAATGTATGAAATTTCAGCCAATTAAGAATTTCAAGTAGAATTTTGGTTCGATTTATCGCAATTTCCGATTTATCGAAACTCGACTGTATTTAACTCTTAATATACTCATATAGTCAATAGATAACTTGAACTTGATTCTTTCATAATTATTGGCATATACATCAGTGTATCCAATTTTTCTTGAGCAAAAAAAGCTGTTTTTAGTGGGAACATACTTTAAAAAAAAACTTGAAATTTTGGGAAAAAAAAACGGACAAAAAGCTGAAGTTTATCGCTTTATTTTAAGTTTTTTTTTTACGAAGTACAGTGTTTCGTCCTATTCGTGACAATTATTACGTTTATCGCATTCATATTTTTATAAATATATACTTTTTTTTTGGCAATTCGTAGTCACGACAGCATTTCTTCTTCACTTATATAAGTTGATTCGTATCGACAATATCGAAAGCAAGTTTATACAAAAAACTTTTCTAATAATGATTGAACACTTTGTTTTCTGAATCTTCACAGAACTTCCAAATCTATTACTAAAATATTTCAAGCACAAATTGGTCAACTGGCAGCTATACAACATCTGCAATCGCTGCACTATATTCTTGTCTTATTATTGGAGTCTTTTCGCAGCCAGCATTTAAATTCTTGCTTGATAAGTTACACATCCTGGCTATTTTGTTTATACTGAACTATTTAGTTTTAAGTCAACTACAATGAACAACACTTCTCTAAAATATGTTAAATTTCTAAGTAAAAAAAAAAAAAGCGTAAAAAAAGCAATATAATTTTTTTTTAAGCCAGAATTCCCGCTGCCCGCTGTTTTGGAATTTTTTCCCCAATTGGATTTTTAAAAAAGTCGGATTTTATGGGGAAAAAGCTAACTTGACAACACTGATATACATACATAAATTTCGATTAAAATTTGTTTAAAAAACTTCAAATTTCGCATATGTCAAGTCTCAACTCAGCCTGTTTAAACTCTTAAAAATTGCTTTAAAGCTTCAGCGAATATATATATTTATTTTTCATGCATGTAAATACGAATTGATATCTCTCATAATGCATAATTATTGAAAGCAACATTAAATGCAGCTGCTGACACTTTAAGCTCGAACACACAAAGCAATTGCAATGGCCAAATTTGAGCAAAATGGTTAACCATTATTTGCATCAATGCCCAAAATTGCAGGTGGCTTACCTTTGGCATATATATTGACATATTTATGTGTATATGTATGTGTGTGTGCGTGTGTATATATACTATATACATTTGTTTATTCAATACCGTATGATTGCAAGATTCATGACGGTTCATGCTCAAACATTGTGCACACCTCACATTTCACTTTGCCACGATTCCAATTGGAACGAGCCAACACACACACACATACACAGGCACAGGCACACTCAGTCACGCACGCACACAATGGCATTGTCAGCACTTATCCCTATAAGGTAATGGGCAAATCCTTGGTACCTGCCGCACGGCCAGGTGCGTCATTTCATTTTGTTGTTGTTGCTGTTGTCAGCACTCGGCACTCAAGACATATGGAGGCACATAGCTGACCCCAGTTAAAATGGCAAACAGAGAGCGCTTTCTGTAAGCCCAGCAAAAGTAGTTGGTTAATCAGAACTGTGACGGTTGGGGGGTGTGATGGGTAGGGTCTTAATGCTGCGCACATACCTTGACGCTGCTGGCACTAATAATCGAATTTCATTCATTCCAGCTGTCAGTCGTTGAGTTTCTTCATTTGTATTTTGCAGCTTTGGGGCAGGAATTGTTATCAGTTTGGGTTTTTCCCAATTTCTTGTTGTTGTTGTTGTCTTGTCAATGCTTTGCATTGTGCACTGAACCAACAAAATGAACCGAAATTCCGGGCAAAAGAACCAGCCATATAGAAGCTTAGGCTCGCACCACTCACTGTGCAGTCAATGTCGTATTTATCAATGCAATCCCATCCAATAGCAACAACAACAAGAACATTGTAACATTGACGCTAAGGCTAACGTCGCTGCTGACAATAACCCACTTTGAGTCCGTCTTTGGCTCTGGCTGAACTTGTTGTTGCTTGTTGTTTTGTCATTGTGTCATTTTGTTTTAGTCTCGTTGCTGTTGTTGACCATTTGCCCGTTTCATTGTCAATGGAGGCGGCCCAAGTCAGGGCGCGACTGCAACGGCCATCGATATGGCTTGGCATTGTCTCCGGATTGGGAATGCGTCATTAACTCGCTCGACACAGCGCCAAGCACAAAGCGTAAAGCACATTTGGGCTCATTACAAATTAACGTAAGCGCAATTTGCATAGATTCAACATGGAGTAACGAACAAGGAGTACAGTCAAAGCCTATATCAAGGATATCGAATTACGACTGCAGTCGGGATCATGTTTAACTAGCTAACTGTAATTATTAAGCTAACTTCAGCAATCACATTGAAGTGCTCAAAGTTGTTGCCTTCAATTAGTTAAATTTAATTTGAAATTCAAAGAAATTCCTTTGCTCCTTATTAATTAGTTCATTTGATCTACTAGTTCCGAAGTTATATTGTACATATTTAATTTGAATTTTATATATTTCAAAGCTAGCTTAAATTGTTATAGAAGTTCATTTATTTATTATTATTTAGTTCATTTGAGCTACTAGTTCCGAAGTTATATTGTACATATGTACTTATGTAAAATTCTTTTGGTATGCTAACTAAAATTGTTATTGAAATGCCCTTGTTCATTATTATTTAGTTCATGTGATCTACTAGTTCCGAAGTTATATATATGTACTCCTACCCCTATATAGTGACACAACTCAAACTCAACTATCCCATAGCTAATGTACGATTGAATAGCTCAGCAATCTTCAGTATATTATACATGCTCAATTGAACTGTTCATTAGTTCATTTTAATGAATTTAACTCTTTCTTAGTTCATTTTGGTTGAACTACCCATTAGTTCATTTTGCAAAATGCAGGAGTCCATTAGTTTATTTTAATTTTTCTTTTTTAATGGAACTAGTCATTTGTTCATTTTAATGAATTCAACTGTTATTGGTTCATTTTAATTGAACTATCATTGATTTATTTTATAAATATATATATAATTATTATTATATATATTATAAATTCTACATTTAGTTTCCATAAATTTAGCTGTTAATTTTAATACATTTAACTGTTCATTAGTTCATTTTAATGAACTAAATTGTTCATTAGTTTAATTCAATGAATTCAACTCTTTCCTTATTCTTTAGTTCTTTTTAATGAATTGATCAATATTTTGATGAATTTAGCTGTTCATTAGGTTTTTTTTAATCAATTTATCTGTTCCTTAGTTGCTTTTAATGAACTGAGCTATTGATCAGTTCATTTTAACTACCAAGTGAATAAGTTCATTTAGTTCATTTAAATGACGCATTCAAAGCTCACGCATATAAGCAATATATATATACATATATATATTCTTTTTGCTGCCTTAGATATTGTTCCGCTTTAATCGTTCTCACGACTTGCAAAATCTTTGCAGTTTTCTTCTGTTGCTCTTCGTCGTAATCGTTTTAAATATAAAACTTCTTGGCAAACTTTTTTCTCATATATATATACATTTTTCCAAATATTTGAAAAGAACAAATTCTTTAGAGTTCTCTGGCCCTCTTAAATGCAGCGATGCAAAGCAATCACGTTCTTTCACCTGCCCTGCCTGAAGCTGCTGCTGCTGCTGCTTCATATATATATTTTTTTTACCTCTGCAAGTCCAAGTCTTTTAGCTTAGCTTCTATTCCATTAGGAAAACTTTTGCCTTTTGTTGCTGTTGTTTCTACCAATACAAGCTCATATTTTCTTAATAGTTTGCTCGTTTCTCTGTGACGCACGCACACATATGTAGCATGTTGTTATTGCTGCTGCTCATATTTTTATACCCTGAACCCATTGAAAATGGGAATTCAGGGTATAATGGTTTTGTGAAAATGTATGTAACAGGCAGAAGGAGACGTCGCAGACCCCATAAAGTATATATATTCTTGATCAGCATAAAAAAATAAGTTGAATGAGCCCTGTCCGTCTGTCCGTCCGTCCGTCCGTCCGTCCGTCCGTCCGTCCGTCCGTCCGTCCGTCCGTCCGTCCGTCCGTCCGTCCGTATGAACGTCGAGATTTCGGAAACTACAAGAGCTAGAGAGCTGAAATTTTACATGAACACTCATATGTTAGCTACGCAGTACGAGTTTATTTTGTTTTTTCGATAACTCATCCCATTTCCAAATTATCGATAAAAAATCGAAAATTCGTTTCAATTTTTTTGGTTTTTTGAGCATAGCTTCTACACCGTTTTAGCTAAAGACTTCAAATTTGTATATTTAGATAGATATTATGAATACGCAGATTATGTAATTTTGGGATTTTGGATGCCACGCCCCCTTCGCCCACAATTTGCAAAAAACGCATTTCAAATACTAGAGACTTGAAATTTGGCACATAGATACATTTTGACATTCTTAATCTACTCTGAAAATTTCATCAAGATCATGCATCTAGAAATGGAGTTATAAGCGTTCAAAGTATAGCCCAACCCACCCCCAAGCCACGGCAGCAACTGCGCGGTTAGCAGAGCTCGCGCTCATGCGATCGTAAAGAAGAAGAGTATCACTTTTTTTGCAGGGTTCAGGGGATCTCGTAGTCGAGCCGTCTCGACTAGAGCCTTCTTACTTGTTTTTCAGTTAAGTTTGACTTCATATTCCGTCGCTAAGAAAGCATGCAAAACTTAACCAGACAAATAGTTGCTCTGTGTGTGTGTGTGTGTGTGTGTGTGTGTGTGTGTGTGTGTGTGTGTGTGTGTGTGTGTGTGTGTGTGTGTGCACGCTCCTTTTTCTTTTCCAGATATTCAACAGCAGCGACGCGTCGTCTTTCGCATTATTTTATGGCCCCAAGCAAATTATATTCCCTTAGTCTTGGCCAAAGAGTTAGCCAAAAACTTTTGTGTGAACTTCTTCTCCCTCTCCCTCACTCTCTCTCTCTCTCAGTGTGCGTTTTAGTGTTGGTGTTTGCATAATTTTACAAAAATAAAAAGCAAGAAAAAACATTTTAAAGTTATGCCAGCCCCTCGCACACACTTCACCCCTTTCGCTTTCATTTAGTTCGCTGCCATTTGCATTGTTTTGCGGCCCTGCGGCATTAAGCGGCCAAAAGTTTTTGGCCAGCCAAACTTTGCTGTTGCTGTTGCTGTTGCTGTTAAAGTTGCATTTCAAAATTTGCATTAAATTAAGCCAAGCCAGTGGGACAGCCGCGCCCAATTTGAACTTTTCGCTTAAGTCGCCGCTGGAAGTGGCAATTAAATCCTGATCAAATTAATGGCAGTGGCAGTGGCAGTGGCAGTGGCAATGTCATGCGGCGCTTGCCGCTAACTTTGCACATCTGCAGCCGCAGTCGCAGTCGCAGTTGCGTCGACTTTGCCAGGTCAAGTACATAATCGAGCAACCAGAAGCACACCAAAAAAAAAAAAGGCAGGCAACAGCAACTAAACTCGCTCGTGGCGGAAGGATGCAACTGCTATGTGCGGCATTTTACGGAGAGTGAGGAGGGGCAGGTGGAGTGGGAGAGCGGGGCAACATGTGTGACATATGACGAGACGCGCCGCAATGGTCGTGCACGTTTTCACGTCTCGCTGCGGAAATGATGTTTAACACACACTCGCACACACACACACACACACACAGAGAGAGAGAGAGAGAGAGAGAGAGCCATCAACATACACGCATTTGTCGAGGCACGTTTCGTGCGACGTTTGCACATTTCAAGGATATAACTTAATTCGTAATGAAGACGCACAGAAAACTGAAACTACAGCTGCATACACAAGCGTATAGCTCGCACTCCCCCTCACTCACTCCCTCTCCCTCTCACTCTCTCGCTCTGTGTGTGCAAAAATATTCAATCAATCAGTCAAAGCCATCAAACAATTTCCGTTCAAATTAGTCAAGCTGATTATTTGCTGCTGCTGCTGCTGCTGCTGGCCTCAGCTCTGTGGCTGCTCACAATTCGTTCAGTTTTGGGCCAAGTTTGGCTTAATTAACGGCAGTTAATATGTCTAGTTGAACAAGCAAGCGCACTGGATAAATAAACATTGAGAAAACATGCTGCTAACGTAGTTTCAGTCAAGCTTCTAATTAGATGCGACTCATTAAGCATTTTAGCCAAACTGAGCTAAACTGCATTGCCCATGTACGAGGGCTGTTCAAGCAAGTTTTGTGTCCTTAATTATTTATTAATTTAATCATCCAATTTGTGTCTTTTTAAATAATACCCAACAGTTAAATAAAGCTCGAAGCCATAGCTCACAAATAAGTTTTTAAGATATAAATAGTAAAATAAATATATTTTTTATTTGATAAATATTTTTAAAAAATATATAAAAATAATATTAATAACGATATTAATATATATTTTACATTTGATAAATATTAAAAAAAAAATTAATTACAATAAATAATAATAAATAAATAGTAGTATTAATATATATTAATAATATATATATATATATATATATATATATATATATATATATATATATATATATTATATTATATGTATATTATAATATATATGATTAATATATATGTATATTATAATATATATGATTAATATATATGTATAAATAATTTTCTAAGTATAGATCTTTTATCAATTTTTATTTAAACTGTATGCCACTAAATGTAGCAGTTAACTTATTAATAAAATATACAAATTAACAAAATAAATAAATAAAATGAAATAAATTAAAAAAAAAAAAATTAAAAATTAAAAAGTGTGGTTCATATTCTGCACATGAGACGAACATGACATAAAAAATTTACTTTCGCTCACTCTCGCTCTGAGCAAGAGCCTTCGATTCTTTTCGTTGAACAATTCGTGTGATGCTCTCTTAACGAACATCGTTTAGGGAGCGAAATGATTGACGCTCACTCAATGAGGTTCACTAAGTGAGCAGATAAATTCAAAGAGTCTATGCAAACGATCTTCTACTGAGCTACTATGATGTTCAGCGAAGAAATTAAGAATCGTTTGTGGCTGAAATTAACAGTCGAAAAAGAGTCGCGTATGATACGAAATATGACTCGAATATCACTCGATTTTGATTATAAAAATGGGTCATAGACGATTGCATCTAGAAGAGTCGCGGCTAGGGTATTTTTTTCTCCCGACGGATGAGTCATTTAAGATCGGAAAATGAGCTCATTTATGCCTATTTTAAGCAGAAAGAGGACTCAAAAAAGTCTCGAATATGATCGCAAATGTTTGGTGGGTTCAGGAAAAAACGAGAGCGATTGCAAACGAATTCACTAAAGAACCGATTCCATCGACAGCTCTCTGAGTTTTTACCAAAGTTTGAGTGAAATACGCTTGTGATGGAATTATATACATTTATTATATATTGCTTTCACTTGATATTGCTGTAGAATGGTCTAGAAAACTCAGCATCATCATCATATTCTTAGAAATAAGCATTTATGTAGTAAACACAGTCGTTGGCTGTTCGAGAACTTCCTAGAATAAGAAATCTAGAATATTCCTTATCTAAAGGAAGCAAGTATAACAAGCATGCTGCACATCGAGTGAGTCGTATTGTGTGAGGCCAGTTGCAGTGTGTCGACTCAGGCAGTCATGTAGTTAAGTTGAATTTGTGATAACGTCGCGGTACTTGAAATTTGTACACTTGTTACTAAACCTTTTTATTTTATTAAATAAACATTTGGTTTTGCACCTATAAAACTATCTTGATTTACATCAAGAAAACCTCAACTGATATAAAAATTAATTTACCTTTGTTTAGATTAAGTTGCCTAAAAGGTAGCGCTAGGTTAAGCTGTAAATATATATTTCTATAAATAAAATAAATTTAAAAAAAAAATAAATAAATAAATAAATTTTAAAAAAAACTTATTTGTAGACACTGAGATATATTCCAGATAAATACATAAATAAAAAAAAAATAAATAAAAAAATAAAAATAAATAATAAACAAAACTATTATACCCTGATTTTCCATTTTCAATGGGCTCAGACATTGGGAGATTTTAGGAGACATTCTAGACAAATACATTGACATTGAGAGATATTCTAGATAAATAGATAATTTACAAAAAAAAACAAGTAAGAAGGCTCTAGTCGAGACGGCTCGACTACGACATCCCCTGAACCCTGCAAGAAAAGTGATACTCTTCTTCTTTACGATCGCATGAGCGCGAGCTCTGCTAACCGCGCAGTTGCTGCCGTCGCTTGGGGGTGGGTTGGGCTATACTTTGAACGCTTATAACTCCATTCATAGATGCATGATCTTAATGAAATTTTCAGAGTAGATTAAGAATATCTTAATGTACCTATGTGCCAAATTTCAAGTCTCTAGTATTTGAAATGCGTTTTTTCCAAATTGGGGGCGAAGGGGGCGTGGCATCCAAAATCCAAAAATTACATAATCTGCGTATTCATAATATCTATCTAAATATGCAAATTTGAAGTCTTTAGCTAGAACGGTGTAGAAGCTATGCTCAAAAAACCAAAAAAATTGAAACGAATTTTCGATTTTTTATCGATAATTTGGAAATGGGATGAGTTATCGAAAAAACAAAATAAACTCGTACTGCGTAGCTAACATATGAGTGTTCATGTGAAATTTCAGCTCTCTAGCTTTTGTAGTTTCCGAAATCTCGACGTTCATACGGACGGACGGACGGACGGACGGACGGACGGACGGACGGACGGACGGACGGACGGACGGACGGACGGACGGACGGACGGACGGACGGACAGACGGACAGGGCTCATTCAACTTATTTTTTTATGCTGATGAAGAATATATATACTTTATGGGGTCTGCGACGTCTCCTTCTGCCTGTTACATACATTTTCACAAAACCATTATACCCTGAATTCCCATTTTCAATGGGTTCAGGGTATAAAAATACATTGAGAGCTATTCTAGAGATTTTGCAGTTTGCTGCTCGCAACTCTTGAAATAATAATTATATTTCATTTTAATTAATTTCTTCATTTATTTATGAATATCTTGTTTGTTTTTTAAGTAATCCCCATGTGATCGTTATCCTTCAGTTTATCCTATTCCAAATCTATATCCAAAAATACATTTGTTGAGCTGCAGCTGCTGCTGCGATGGCGTCTTTAGCTACTATTTACTGTGACTTTGGCCTTTTTCCAATGCGGGCACTAGAGACAGTCGTCGGGACGCAGTTGCAGGGCAAGCGCTGCATGAAGCCATAATAATGCTTCTACATTGGAATTGTATCAAAAAATGGAAAGTCTATTGAAGCATGTCCTGCTAAAACAGACTTTAAATGTAAAATGAGTCATAGGCAAGGAGACCCATAAGTAGCAACAAATCAAGTAGTTTATATACATAACTTGCAGCACCGACCTCGTTTATAAGTCTACATTGTATGAAGAATATTTCTGTAGTACATACTATATATCTACACACTTCATACTATATCTCTAATACAAACTTTCTTAAGGGCTAAAGCAATGTTGTTAAGGCATTTGAGTGCTTTATGAATTCATAAGAGTTTGTAAGTGGCAAAAATGTTTATGCACTTTAAACTTGTGCACGCTGCTTAAACAACCTAAGCTGAAGCAAATTTATTACGAATCAAATTGAAGCTGCAGCTTCATTCTAGCTCTGCAAATGTAGAAACCAGCTCAAGTTACTTAAATGCTCCAATTTGCACTCATTTACTGTCTATTTCTGATTGGAATCTATTTGGAATGCTTGCATTTTATTTTAGGCAAATTCCAATTGAAATTCAAAGTGTAAAATTCAAATAAGAAAATGTGCGAAAACGTTCTAAATTGCGCTCATTGACTGTCTGTCTGTTTGCAGTTGGAGTCTACTTGAAATGCTTGAATTTTAGTTAAAGCAAATCCCAATCGAAATTCAAAGTGTGAAATTCTAATAAGAACATTTTGCGTTGACATTGCGCCATTCGTTCTGCCTATTAATTGGGTGTGTGGGTGTTAGTGTGTGTGTGTGTGTGTGTGTGAATTGTGCGCCATTTGCATTTTCATAGACGTGAATTTATTTGGGCTTAAAGCTGGCGACAAAGGGTTGCCTATGCAAAGCTAAGAAATGCTTAAGGTATGCGACATCATCTGGCAGCAACTTGAGTGAGTGGCAGGAGCGGCAGGAGTCGCAGCAGTCGCAGCAGTCGCAGGACAATTCGCTGACAATGGTGCCCAAATAGGCCTTGAACTCCACGTGGTGGCCCCTAACCAGCGCGGTAGGTGTGCGAACGTCGTGTCCGAGTTTAATTAATTACCGGAAAACTGTTAATATTTGCATTGCCTTCAAAAAGCTCCGCAACCGAGCGACCGTCAGACCGTCAGACCGACAACAGATCCGCAACGGGCAAACACAAAGAGCCCAACGACGAGGCCCACAAAGGCCAGAGCGGTTGGAGGTGGCGGGCAGGCCTGGGGCCACACTGAATCGGTGTGTAGCCCAGCAGGCATGCACGATGGCGCCTTATTTTGTTTTTTTTAATATTTATACCCTGCAGTCATGCAAAAGGCAGCAATATATGCATGAGTGTGTGTGTGAGCGAGTCGAAATGCAAATGGAAATTTATTTTTATAAATATTTATCACAATTTGCAGCCGAACTATGCGGCATGCGAGTAAGGAGTATCTGCTAGTTGTGCATGTTTTTTGTTGGCTGCAAAAATTCTCGAATTTTATTATTTTCACTATTTTTTTTTTTTTTTTGCTGCTCGTAATTTAATTTCTCAAAAAATGCGCTCAAAAGTATGCAATGCCAAATTATGCTGCGCTGCTGGCCCTGTGCGATGGCGGGGGGGACAAAGGCGTGAAGGGGGCGTGGCTGTTGGATAGGTGGTTAGCTTAGCTGACTGCAGGTGGCCCACGGCCCATGGCCCATGTCGAGTGACTGCGAATGGCTGGCTGGGCGAAAGGAAGCGCTGTTTTTAGCCACCAAATGAACGACAGCCAAAAACAAAAATTTCGCGTTGTCCATTTTGTTAACATTTTTCATTTATGTGTGTGTGTGTGTGGTATTCTTTTGTGTATCCAATTCCAATTGGAATTGAACATTCTGCAAAAGAAGTCAACAAAAGCGAAACAAGTTAATGCACTTCGCTTAAAGTGCAACTGCATTATTAAAGCAATTCCAATGGAATATTTATGCAGCCATAGAGCGAACTACTACAATGCACACGTGGAATTCTACATGTGGCATTGGCAATTCAGATTGGCCAGCAACTGCAGGCTGCAGGCGAACAAGTTCTATTTGCAACGAATGTGAATTGTTGGCAGGACATAGACCGGTTGGTCGAAGCGTGGGATAAGCATGGGATAAGCTTAGGATAAACGTGGATAACTGTGGATAAGCGTGCCAGTGGGTCGAACTATCCTCCCACACATTGTCGATGTTTCAATTCTTTGCTGATGCCCTGAAAAGATGAATTCGCATTTCAATGTATATAACAAGCAGCAGGAAGCGTAGCTGTCCCCAGCAATTGTAAAAAATATTATATATTCCTGATCAAAATCACCAAATAAATAAAATGTATGGATTCTAGTCGTGCCTGTTCTCAGATTTCAGAAATTAAAAAAAAAAATGTTTAAGGAAAAAATTAAATTAAATAACAAATTAAATTTAAATAAGTATATTAAAATAAATAATTATCAAAACATTAAAATAATTCAATAAAAAAAATTCATTCATTCAAATTCATTCATTAATAAAAAAAATCCATTTCTGAATATTAAATTAAATATATTTATTATTAATTGTTATATTATATATTATAATAATAATTAAATACATAAAAAATAAATAAAAATAATAAAAAATATAAATATAAAATATATATAAATAAAATAAAAATTTGTAAATGAAAATAAATAATTAAAAATAACTTAATAAAAATTAAAATTAATAAGCAAAAATCCATTTATTAATAATAAATTACATTAATATTTAATATATGACTGAAATAATATTAAATTGAATAATAAATTAAATAAATTGATTAATAATATAATACTAATAAAATAATATAGAAAATAAATTAAATAAAAAGTTATTTATGAGAATAAATAATTAAAAATTAAAATTAAAAAAACATTTAAAAATTAAAAATAAAAATAATTAAATACATAAAATAAATAAATAAATAAAAATCGTCTTATTAATAATAAATTAAATAAAAACTCATAATTAAAAATAATGCAATAAAAATCATTATTTTTAATAATTATATTTGATAATTATTTATTTCGCGAATAAATAAAAATTAATTTATTTATATGCCAATAACAATAAAAATAACTCATTTTCTAATTATATATTAATAATTAAATAAATACAAACATTACTAAATAATTATCCCCTTTGTTTCTATTGCAGATGATGGAGCACGCCTGGCACAACTACAAACTATATGCTTGGGGCAAGAACGAGCTGCGTCCGTTGTCGCAGCGCCCGCACTCGGGCAGCATATTCGGCTCGTATGATCTGGGCGCCACAATTGTGGATGGCTTGGACACGCTGTACATCATGGGGCTGCAGAAGGAGTATAAGGAGGGACGCGACTGGATCGAGCGCAAATTCTCGCTGGACAACATCAGCGCCGAGCTCTCTGTGTTCGAGACGAATATACGCTTTGTGGGCGGCATGCTGACCCTCTATGCATTCACCGGGGATCCAATGTACAAGGAGAAGGCACAGCATGTGGCCGATAAGCTATTGCCCGCCTTCCAAACGCCCACGGGCATACCGTATGCGCTGGTCAACACCAAGACGGGCATGGCCAAGAACTATGGCTGGGCATCCGGCGGCAGTTCGATTCTCTCCGAGTTCGGCACACTTCACCTAGAGTTTTCCTACCTGAGCGACATAACGGGCAATCCATTGTATAGGGAACGCGTGCAGACCATACGCCAGGTGCTCAAGGAAATTGAGAAGCCCAAAGGACTCTATCCGAACTTCCTCAATCCCAAGACAGGCAAATGGGGACAGCGTAAGTAGTTGGATTTTGAGATAAATTATGAAAGATATTAATCGTTGCATCCCTTCCGGCAGAGCACATGTCACTGGGCGCCTTGGGCGACAGCTATTACGAGTATCTGCTCAAGGCCTGGCTGCAATCCGGCCAGACGGACGAGGAGGCACGCGAAATGTTCGACGATGCCATGCTGGCGATCATGGATAAAATGGTGCGCGTTAGCCCCAATGGCCTGACGTATGTCTCCGATCTGAAGTTCGATCGCTTGGAGCATAAAATGGATCATCTGGCCTGTTTCTCGGGTAGGTTAAATGGAGTTATCTTAATTGTATGATGAAATATTAATAATTCGAGGAAACTTCAAAAGTATATATGCATCAGTGTTGCCAAGTTAGCTTTTTCCCGTCAAAAATCCAATTGCGGAAAAAAATCCAAAACAGCGGGAATTCTGGCTATAAAAAAAATATATATTTATAAAAAAATAAATAAATATTTTTTAAAATATGGGAGAATACGATAAACGTAATAATTGTCACGAAACACTGGAATATTCGTAAAAAAAAAAAAAAAAAAAAAAAAAAAAACTTAAAATAAAGCAAATAACTTCAGCTTTTTTGTCAGATTTTTTCCCAAAAATTTAGGCTTTTTTTAAAGTAGATTCCCACTAAAAGCAGCTTTTTTTTGCTCAATAAAAATTAGCAACACTTATATGCATGTCTAAGTCATTCAATTCAAAATAAAAAAGAAAGCAAAAAAGGAAGAGGAGAAATGGAATTGATTTTTTAATCTTTTCCTTTCATATTCATTTTTTCCTTTATTGAATTTAACTTATTTTTTTTACATAATAACATAATTTATTTTTGACAGTGAGCAAAGAAAATAAATCCATGAATATG
>JAWNOS010000475.1:0-20423 GCA_035045845.1 Drosophila buzzatii
TATTGACTTAAGTGGGTCAAAGTTTCAAATCGGGAGTTGGACATTGTCAGGGAGAGGTAGAGAAAGAGAGAGAGAGAGATAGGGAGAGTTAGCGAGCAAGATGTTGTCAAAGGTTTGCACATTAGCTGTAATAGAGACAGCTAGATTTAGCCTCAATTTATTATAGCCAACATCAAAGAGTTGCTTTCGCTCTCAATTCAAATTGCTCAAGATTTCTTGCTTACTTTGTGAGCTGGCGTTGACTCATTCTTGTTAACAATTTATGAGGCTTAAACAAATTCAATTTACATAAAAGTTACGATGTTCACATGTAGTTTGAGCAATAGTTGGTAACTCTATTCGGCTTATAGCTATATATCTATTTTTGTTACTGCAAGTAATTATGCATTTAAGGCTAATGTCTATGGCATATACATAGCTATCTCTAGTTAGTTCTTGTGCGTAAAAGTTGTAAGCATTTTAAGCTCGAGTGAGACATATGCCATTTATGATTCAGTTAAGCTATAAATCAGATTAATTTTTATCTAGAGTTAGTAGTTGATAGTTTCTATATAAGTTGTAATATTTATCAGTATCTATTTGACATATCTATATCTAAATATGAATTTATATATACTTTTTATGCATGACTCATTATTGATTTTTATCTGCAATTTGGGATTGATGAGCAAAAGATTTACATTTCCATGGAAGCTGTTAAATAATTAAGCCAATAATATCTATATAGACAAGTAAAAAGCTGTCGTCGAGACTGCTCGACTACGAAATCCCCTGAGCCTTTCTTCGAACGAATAATATTCCAAGAATTATTCGATTCGTTTCTGCACGCATGCAAAACCACGCGCCTATGTGTGCTGATCACTGATCTACGCTTGTATGCATGTATGTATGTGTGTATGCATTTATGTAAGCATTGCAAGCGTCTTGCTGTCTCGCTGCTTTGATGAGAAAACTTTGATGATTAATAATTCTGTTTCTATATGGACAATCGTATTGATATCTTCAGATTATGATTATGATATTCATATCTATATGCTAAACCAAACTGCATGTCTCTAGTGTTTGAAATGCATTTTTTTCATATTTGAAGGTGGTGGGGTGAAGTGGGGATCGGAATCCAAAATCTGACAAAAATCGAAATTGTATTAAATTAGTATCTATATATATGCAGAAGACTTGGAGACTCTAACTCTAAAGATGAATTAGCTAGAATTTTATAACTGGGTCAAGATAAATTCGTTTATCGATAACTTTGCAAATATACAAGTTATCGAATTTCTGAACAAACAACAAACAACAAACAAACTCGTACTGCGCGCGCAATATACGGACCTAACACAAAAAGAATGAACTCTCTAGCTTTTGTGTCTTCGGAAATCGACGCGTTCAAACATACGGACAGACGGACAGACGGACGGACGGTCGGACGGACGGACGGAAGGACATGGCTATATCAACTTTTCCCCTCACTCTGATCAAGAATATATATACTTTATGGGCTTTGCCACGCCTCCTTCTGCCTGTTACATACTTTTAACAAAACCATTATACCCTGATTTCCCATTTTCAATGGGCTCAGGGTATAAAAACAAAACAATAATTGATTTTAAAGCCTCTTAAGTGACATAATCTTACTACTAAGCAATAGTATATCTTGCTTATAACTTCATTACCCATTACATCTATATCTTAGCTTATCTCCAATTCGTTAGCCAAAGGGCATTTAATGTGCGGCTCACAGACTTATCTTCAATCTGCTGTTCGATCTTCTCAACGTTTCGTAGTCAATTAAATCAAACACTAATCAGTGCAAGGCAGACGTGAATGCTGATCACATAATTGAGCTCTGGTCAAAACAAACAGTTAACAAAGAAGTTGAACTTTGGCTGGGAGAGAACTTGCAACGTAACTGTAAACAAAGCGGAAAACCAAGTCAAAGACTTTGACACTGTGCAACACAATTGGACTTGATGAGCAGCGGGAGTTCTGCTGCTGCTGCTGCTGCTGTTAGTTCTCTTGCTGCTTTTACTGCTAGGCTAGCAGCTGGCTCTATTAAAGTGTGCGTTGATTATGCCTTTGCAGCCATTGACTTTTCGGACCGGAATTTCGGCTGGCTTGTTGTTGTTGTTGCTGCTGCTGCTACGCATCAAAATGATTTATTTAACGTCTATTTACAATATAAACAACATTTCTCGAGCTGCTTGTTGGCCGCTTTCGTAAATGCAGCAACAGCAACAACAGCAACAACAACTATTAACTTTCCATTTGTGCTGCTCGCACGGCCTGCTCTTGACAAAGTTTTGTACCTTATTTAGTACGTTTCTCTAATGACCCACTTTGAGTTTTGGTCTTTGGCTGGCTTCTGCTGCTGCTGCTGCTGGCTGGACTTGCTGCCCGTTGTAATTTCAACAAAAAGTGAGTGTCGCAGTGCCCAGACAACCACTAAACGGCAACAGCAATAACAACAACAAAAAGTTGTTTGTCTGTTTTAGTTGAAATCAAACTGGTTGCTCGCTTGCTCCAGCCGGTCGTCGAAGTAGTCGACTCTTTTGTCAGCTGTGCAAACAGCTTGCTCGCTCACTCTAGCTCTGCCCTCTCTCTCACTCTTTCTTCAGCTGCCGCTTGTGCACATTGCATGCCAAATGTCTGCTGACAGCGCTAAACCATTTAACACACATTGAACTTGCAGTCGAGATGCGTTTTGGTTTTGGTACTCGGATTTGGGCAAACGCCTTTTCCGGAAATTATAGCAATTTTCATGTCTTCTGACAATGTCTAGCAACAAATGTTTCTTGCTCTTGTTGCCGTTGCTGTTGCTGTTGCTTTTGTCTTTAAGAGCAAATAGACTTTCACTTTTCGTGCACTCCTTGATAAAGCCAAAGACATAATAACTTTATAATGCAGCCGGTTAGGCATTAAACCTACATAAGTAAAATGCATAGAGTATATAAATATATATATATATATATATATATATATATATATATATATATATATATATATGTATATATATATATAAATATATATCTATAAGAGCTGCACTTAAAATAGTAAAAGTAAACGTTCACATTCATTTGCTGTTGCTGCAGCTTCACTCTTAAAATTTTAATTTGAGTGAAAGAGTCTAGAATTTAACAGCTTGAGCAATTTATTTTCATCTTTTTGGGATCTTAAGAGCTTTGTGCATGGAAACGTGCTTAAATCAGCCCCAGCAAAGTCAGCAAAGATTATGAAGATTTTTGTGGAAATAAATGCATAAAGTAGCAAGATAAAGCTGAGATAAAGCTGAGCTTAAACAGAATATGACAATTTATGGCAGAGAGCATAGATCATATAGATTGTAATAGATATTTTGATTTTACTTATAATTTTTCACTATATATGTAAATATATATACAATCGCCTACATTGCATTTATTTGTAACAAGAAATCTATCACGTGCCTTTCATAGCCTTTCTTTCTGTCCATATATCAATTTGTATATATGTCTATTGCTATATCTCTGTATCTGTCTCTCCATTAATTTATCAATTTTTCTATGCATCTAATTCTCCCTTCACATGTCTATCTTACCATATCATTCCCTATATTTATCTATCTACCTATTTATTTATCTAACCATGCATCTCTACAAGTATCTCATCAAAACAAATAAATCTTTATTTCCACATCTTTCTTGATCTCTCTATCTATTTATTTGCAGATCTAACTCTCTAACTGTCTCTATCTCTATCTCTATCTATATGCATACACCCAACACTTTCATTTGCCATATGTACTAACCAAGTACGATTTGTTATTTTGTTTAACTTTAGCCATGGCAAATTGTTGACAAGCGACACTCGATTTCACACT
This sequence comes from Drosophila buzzatii, assembly GCA_035045845.1. Taxonomy (NCBI): domain Eukaryota; kingdom Metazoa; phylum Arthropoda; class Insecta; order Diptera; family Drosophilidae; genus Drosophila; species Drosophila buzzatii. Next base: position 3,857 of record JAWNOS010000475.1, read on the forward strand.
CCATAACATTAGCGAGTTGGTTAAACAACAACAGCAGCAGCGAGAACAGCAGCAGAGAAAGAGCTGCAAATCAGGCGATTCATTAAAACAACTTAACAAATCAACAGGCGGACAAACAACACTGCGGTGGACTGCAACATGGAGACCTATTTGACCGAGATCAAACAATTGCGCATACCACGCCCGAAATTCGAGCCCAATAGCTGCCATCAGCAGCACCAACATGCGACCGCGACAACAGTGACAACGCCCCCTCATCATCAGGCACATCATCCGCACCACGCCCACCATCAGTGGCGACACTTTGTGCGCCCCTTTACGCCGCCGCGCGACTATCACTTGCCCGTTGTGGGTGGAGCCGTTGCCTGGTCCGCAGCGGACGACAGCGCCGCGCACGACAAAATGTAGAGGGAGAGGGTAGAAAGGGTCTGCGGTCTGTTTGAGCTGAATTGGATTGCATTGGCGTATTGATTACACTGCTTATACGCAGACATACATGCTATATAGACTACATATACAGACACGCACACACACATATATAAACATAATCCATCAAGAGTTGAAGGCTCTTAGTGCTTAAGCTTAGTGTTTTAGTTATATCTTAAATTAGTTAATAATAAAGAAACAAAGCTGAAGTGTTGGCATAGAAGTTCTTGAGCTCTGAAATGTCATGTGAATGGTAAGTATAGCTGTAGAAGGGTAAAGAGCTGCTGAAAGAGATGATAATGAGCGGAATGATATGATATGAAGAGCACCTAGACAAAGACATATATATCGCGAGAGATGAAGCCCCTTTACCTGCCAGCATAATGCTCTATATCTTACTCACCGTATCTTGTTCATATTCCGGTAATAGGGTTTCGCTGCCCCGTCGAGTTCTATGCTCATCACAGCCGTATTCCTAAGCCAAACAAGAAGAAGAAGAAGAAGTAGAAGCGGAAAATCAATTTTTGTTTTGTTTTGCTTTTTCTCTAGATATTTTTTTTTTTTTTTTAGCTTGATTAACATTTAAAAGCCAATTAATCTACTACACTTAGCAGCCAATTAGACAACAGTAAAAAACGAAAATAGTTGGAAAACGAAACAAAAGAGAGGGAGATAGAGAGAGACAGAGACAGAGAACATTAAACAAATTGAACACTTAGACATACACGAAAAAACATTACGAATTATTTGACAAAAATTGTAAAAGAAAATTTGGAATAAAATGAAGAAACAAACTCGAGACAACAGACAATACAAGGAATGGCTCAAGTAGAGCCGATTTTAGTACCGAATGTCAATTTTATATATATATATATATCTTTTTTTATATAAATGCAATTAAATTTGTTAACTTTCTTGAATTATTTGAGCAGAGAGAAAGAAAGTGAGAAATAGTTAAGAGACTTGAAGATTAAACAGAAATCAAAAGAATTTTTTTGCTTAGAACCCAACGATTTCTGATTGCTGCCAAAGAAAGAGATAGTTACAGAGAGAGAGAGAGAGAGAGAGCTATGGATAGTCTTGAAAGTCTTTAGCAGTGACAGAGCCAGCATAGAGCTTGCTTGAGACAGATCAGTGAGCCGTGTTAGCAAATTCCTGACCTGTTGCTGATTGTCTTTGGCTTGCTTGACTTTAAATTGAGTTGGTCCCAAATGTTGCTGCTGCTGCTGCTGTTGCTGTTGATGTGGAAGAAGATGCTGATGATGACGCGCAGTTCCAACGCCGCCCAGATGACGCAATGAGGTATGATGTGGATAATGTTGTTGTTGTTGTTGTTGTAGTTGTTGTAGTGAAGGTGGCGTTGGTGATGGTGATTGGTTGCTAGCTGCATGTGATGTGGCTGTGGCTGTGGCTGAGGCTAGCTGATAATGCTGTGATCGATGCAATACTGGTCCCGCCGACATGGGCCGATAGGGCAACTGCAGTGCGGGTCTATCAACGGAACGGTTAACGGAATAACAGTTACAGTTCAATACAGGTCATTTCTTGTTAGCGGGTCTATTTTGTTTAGTTAGTATGCGTGTGTGTGTGTGTGTGTGTTTAGGTACCGTTTATGTATATCCGTTACGGTCATGCCGCCCAGCCCCGAGTCCGATGAGGGACTGCGTCCAGTTGCGGCGCTTACTTCCATATCGTCAGCTGTTACCTATTGGGAATGGAATGGAACGAACGTTGTTGTTGCATACGATTCAGAGTCAGAGAACGTGAGTGAAAGAGTGAGACAGTGTGACAGACAGAGAGTGAGACAGAGTGAGTCAGAGAGCGAGAGCGAGAGAGAGCGAAAGAGGTCTACGGCTAGGCCTTGAATAGTTTTTACAGAGCCAGCTACACAGATAGAGTGTGTGTGAGAGAGAGAGCGTCGCAAAAGCGAGCGAGTAGGATAGAGCGAGAGAGAGAGAGAGGTGATCAGTGCAATATATATATGTATATATACATATAACTTTTATTCCGTTAGGTGCCTAATTAGATTTTAAGCAGAGTTTTGAGTGAGTTATCGGTGACTGCTGTTTGGGTACATTATATATATAGTATTATAGGTGCGATATAGTTATAGTTATATATCATGATAGGAAATTTCATTATATTACAATCGATTGATTATGTTACTCTTAGTCAACTAAACCTAATCAATGAACGGCGTCTATTATCGATCTTAGTGTGTTATCGATAAATTGGGCGCACCTGGCACAGCGTTTACCTGTGCCTGCTACTTAGGCCTAGAAGAAAAAAGAATTTTTGTGCAACTACAAAAACTGCATTGTTTAATTCTCTTTAAATTCTATTTTCAAAAATATTTTTTGTTGCATTTTTTTTATTTTTTTTTTTTTAATTTTTGCTTAAATAAAAATTGACATTCGTTTTAGTCTCGATATTTGTTTGAGCCACAGGCAAACAAAATCGGAAAGCCGAATTAAATAAAGCTTTTCTCAGATTGTTAGGCATGCAGAGCAAACAGAGAACAACTATTAAGCATAAACAATAGATAAATATAAATAAAGAACAATTCAAGTAAAGTTCTTGAAAGTTTCCTACACGTTGGAGTAATTAAACTACAAGTTTTGCTTTGTCTGGACAAGTGTCGTGTATTTGCTTGTGTATAGAGTATAGAGTATAGAGTATAGAGTAGGTACTTATAATCAAGAGTTATTTGTTTCATTAAAGAATTAAACAATTAAAATTAACTAAAAATTACAACAACAATGACAACAACAGCGACAACAACAATAAGATGTAAATAAAATTAAATTTCTCATTGAAACAGTAGTTGGAGAATACACAGATATATAGAGTTTGGAATATTATATAGATTATATAAGAGAGTATTCAATTAGTTTCTTTTTACTATTTGCTAGGCGAGTAGTTAAATTATTTTTGTCGTACAATAGTTTAACATGCGCAGCTAGGTATATATGGTGTCAGTGTCGTAGAATAAATCTTCTAAAAAGCTTACCGGCAAATCACGTGCGGGGTCTCCTTTACGCTGCAGAAATGGAAATGGAATTAACCAATTAGACGATCGTTTAAATGAGCTCTCTATATATAGAGTTATGAGACCAGCTTACCCTATGCCTATCCACGCTATATGGATCGCGCTCACGGCGATACACTAGCTCATCGTAGCGTGTACGATCCTCCGGAAAGACGAGCTCTCGAATTTCCGTCACAAGCGTGTGCTAACGATCGAATTGATTAGCATTTTGAAAGAGACAGATAGAGAGAGAGAGAGAGAGTGTGTGTGTGTTTCGCTTACCTTTTCGTACGTATCTAACATCTCTAATAAGACGGCAACAAAGGCATCTATGGTCATTGCTTTCATACTATATTCGGCTATATAATACGAAAGACTTGCAAAGTGATGTCGTGGCAGCAGCGAGCGCGCCTTCTCCTCCACCATGGTCGCAATCTGACCTTTTCGGCGTGCTCTGTAAGAGATGAAAGAAATGTATGGTTAATGTCATCATATCATATCATCATATAGTTAATATCATCTGTCTATAGCCTTCTCTTATATCTTAACTATCATTTCTCATCTAACATTTCTGGTTTGTCATCTCCCATTCTCTCTGCAGCCTTTAGTATCTATCCGCTATCATCTATCCATTCTTCACTCTCCATTCTTCACTCTCCATTCTTCACTCTCCATTCTTCACTCTCCATTCTTCACTCTCCATTCTTCACTCTCCATTCTTCACTCTCCATTCTTCACTCTCTACTCTCCTCTCTCCTGTCACCATTCGTCACTTTTCACTCTCCATTTTCCTCTCTCCACTCTCCTCTCTCCACTCTCCATTCTTCACTCTTCACCCTCCACCCTCCATTCTTCACTCTCCACTCTCCATTCTTCACTCTCCACTCTCCTCTCCCCATCCTTTACTCTCCACTCTCCATTCTTCACTCTCCACTCTCCTCTCTCTATTCTTCACTCTCTATTCTTCACTCTCCATTCTTCACTCTCCACTCTCCATTCTTCACTCTCCATTCTTCACTCTCCACTCTCCATTCTTCACTCTCCATTCTTCACTCTCCACTCTCCATTCTCCACTCTCCACTCTCCATTCTTCACTCTCCACACTCCACTCTCCTCTCTCCATTATTTACTCTTCACTCTCCACTCTCCATTCTTCACTCTCCACTCTCCATTCTCCATTCTTCACTCTTCACTCTCCACTCTCCATTCTTCACTCTCCATTCTTCACTCTCCTCTCTCCATTCTTTACTCTCCACTATCCACTGTCCACTATCTAACTTCCTTCCTCCATTCTCCTATCATCTTTCTCCTCTTATATTTCTCCTCCTTTCTCCTCCTTTCTCCTCCTTTCATTCCATGTCCCACTCTCCACTCACCCATCACCTCTCCCTACGCCCCGCTCACCTCGTGCCCGTTGGGCTGTACGCATCCCAGGGCTCCATTTCGATGGATGTGCAGGAGTGCGGCACCTTGCCCACGTCACGTATCACCAGCGACATGCGCTTGTGGTATTTCAGCTGACTAACGGCCTCGTCGTGCGTCACATCGAGGAACGACTGATCATTGACCTCTAAGATTTCGTCGCCAATCATGAGACCGGCACGATCTGCGACGCTATCCTTGTCGACGCCCGTCACAAAGATGCCCAGGCCGTACTCCACGCCGCCGCGTATCATCAGGCCCAGCGATTGGCCCGGCTCGATGAGCAGTTCCACGCGACGCACCCTAGAAGAGCAAGCCATATTAGTCCATATACTTTATATCAATATATATTTATTGCAGCTCACCGATCTCTTCGATCGTTTCGTCTGCCGCCATACTCCATGGGCGGCGAGGCCGGACGACCGTGTCGATCCATCCAGGAGCAGGTCTGACGAAAGGGCAGACCTGAACCACCGACGCCGGCGGCTGCTGCCTGAGCGGCTGCCGATTGGGGTAATAGGGGGGCCATCGATGCGTACATGGGATCCCGCGAGGGTGGACCAAAACCGTGCAGCGGCGCCGTTGAGTTCAGCGTGGGTGGCGCTCGCACCGTCATACTGATTTGACGTGACGATTTCAATATCTGCACACATCTCTGCGTTAAGAAAAAATGTGGCAATAGAAGAGACACAAAAGAGAGACGGAAGACGGAAGATGCAAGCAAAACGAACGAACGAGAGAAGGGGAAGCAAAGAGAGCAAAAAACGGGTAGCAAAAACATACAAAGTGAATAACAAAAAAAAAAGTAAACTAAAACTGAATATCAAAGAAAATTGTAATTACTTAATAAATCTACTCAACTGGGCGTACCCAATGCTTACAAAGTGGGCGTGTCCACTTAACAGCTATTGTTTGTGCATTTATTGCGGTTTTTGCTTTATGTCAGATAATTTTCATAGTTTCATATTTTAGCATTTGCTGCATTTAGCTGTCAGCATTTTAATTGCTCAAAACCAAAAACTCATTTGCGTGCAATTGTGCTAATTGCTTGGCACAAATGTCCAAGCCTCGAATTTCGTTTTGAAATAATCCCAAAACATTAACCGCATACAGTTTGTGTGGCTTAACATGTTGTGGAAAGCGCTCAGCGTCTAACTTTTGTTGATTCGTTCGGGAAATTTATTCAAAATGGATTTTAGTTAGCTTTGGACTTTTGTCTAGTTGACAAGTTGAGAAAGAGTTTGAGCTTGCCTATCAAAAAATACAACAAATATATATATATTTAAAAAATAAATATATTTGAAAAATATATATATTTAAAAAAATATATAGATTTAAAAAATATATAGATTTAAAAAATATATATATTTAAAAAATTTTGGAGAGTTTTCTAAGTGAAAAGTTAAATATTTTCAGAAGGTTTTTATTAATAAATAATTTTTGTAAACTAAAAAAAAATTTATTTATTTAAAAATTTATTTTTAAGAAATAGAATTAACTTTAAAAATCTAATAAAAATCTTTAAAAAGAATTTTTTTTTTTAAGTAGTTAAAAAATCGTAATTAAAAATTCCTCTGAAGAGCTTTATTAAGATTCACATAATATATAAAAAAATGTTTAGCTTTAATTTACTTTATTAAAATCTATTAATAAATTTAGAAAAATTCTAAATGAAATACTTCAAAAGTAGTAGAAAAGTAGAAGATTAGAGTAAAATGCTTTGAGCTGCAGTACAGTATACGAACTTATTGTGCTTAAGGTGTTAGCTGAAGCGTAGCTTAAAAAATAAATTATAAAAAATAAAAAAATAAAAAAAAAATAATTAAAATAAAACATAAATAAATACTAGAAAAAATTGTAGAAATAAAAAATTCTACTTAAGTAAGAAAATTGATAAAGTGAATTTAATGCGACTAATCTATTGCCAATTTTTTCTCAGTGTATATTTGTATTAGTGTGTGTGTGTGTGTGTTTCATTTACTCATGATGTATTTCGTTCAACGTTTAGTATTATTATTTTATACAAAATGTTTCATAATATGTTAAGTGCAAGATATAGTCAAGAAAAAACTACTCAAAATCGTTCAGAGCAAAGAACGAGGCCAGCGAAGAGACAGAGAGCGCAAGAGAGAGAGAGAGAGAGAGAGAGAGAGAGGGAGAGTTGGGTCACAACGGCAATAGACCCGTTCTATTTCCTTTACATGCATTGCCAAACAAATTGTTGTCGTTGAAATAAAGTTTAAATTGGAAAGCAGCGTGGGAAGTGGCACAACATGTGCTCAACTCTGCTGCCACATGCCCCCTCGGACGCCCAGTCTAATGTCCTTTGATGGAGCCACACGCACACAGTAACGGCAGCAGCTACTGCTCGTATATGAAGAATTATATTGACTATCATAACGTGTCACATAAAATATTCCACAATAAATTGACTTTCGCTGTCAGCGAAGGCAGCGCAGCTGTCCCCAATGTGGGTTATGGGGGGAAGGAAAGTGCTGTGTGGAACGGAGGCGGAGGCGGAGGCGATTTAGATACTCTGCCAAGTGGCGCACATAAAAGGCACTGCTACTCGAATGCATTGGCCCTTATCGCAACTATTAACAGGCAAACAAGCAGCCTATCGAACCAAATCGCATTAAAAATCAATAAAGTGCACAATTAAATTATCTCTTTTGAATAGAAAAGATTTTTCGCTGCCGTTGTCTAAGCTCAAGGACTGCGAGACATGCTTAAATGAAAAGGCTTGTTGTGTTTCAACTTTTCCAACAGACTGTGGCAGCTCTTACATATCTGAGACATGTGAGCGACATCTTGTTAAGCAACCGTAGTCACTCGTTAGCATCAACTGCCCGTTTCGATCTTCGTATCTAGCGCGTTTCCCTCTGTCTCGCTCGTAATGTGCTCTAATCGATTTTTCCATATTTATATATATAGATTTATAGAAAAATATTGAAGCTACTGATAAATATAGAGTAGAATCATTTGCAGTTAGCTCACCTTAAGCGCCTCCTCGTGATTGATTGAGGTGAATGGCGTGCCGTTCACCTCTAGGATTGTATCACCGGGTCGCAGGCCGGCGCGCTCCGCCACCGAATTCTCCTCGATGCGTGAGATGTAAACGCCTAAGCCTGTCGATAAAAACAGCAGAAAAAAAGAGGAGAAAACAACATTAAAGAAACGAAATCAATTAGCAAGCGCTACGCGCATTAAACTTTTATTAAAAGACACAACATGGCACACAGCACACGCCCCACTGCACCGCCCACAGCTAGACCAAATTTATATATACCCTGTAGCCATTAAAAATTGGTTAGCCTACAAAATAAAGGGTGTAATGGTGCGTATGCGTGTTAAATGATATAGGAAATGATACAGCAGAGCATAAAAAATTAATTAGCGATTAAACATGATGTAAAGGTCAAATAATGTTTATCGAAAATAATCGATACGTTTATGTGCTGATATGCCATGATATATGATTAATTATATCGTAAGTTATCGATAACGTTGCTGTACTAAAAATTCATTTGAAATTCATTTTTAATGTTACCAATAAATAAATAAAAAAATAAATAAAAAAAAATAAATAAAAAAAATATTAAAAAAATAAATAAAAAATAGATATTTTATTTTAAAAGTTGATTTTTTTATTTAAATTTATTATCACTTTATTACTGAATTTTAATTATATTTTATTTAATGTTAATATTAATTTACTAAAACTTTTCAATCGAATTTTAATGACATTTTTATTTTCATATTATTAAAATTTAAAAAAAATAAATAAAAAATAAAAATAAAAAAAATAAATAAATAAAAAATAGATATTTTATTTTAAAGGTTGATTTTTATATTTAAATTTATTATCACCTTATTACAGAATTTTAATTATATTTTATTTTATTTTAATATTAGTTTATTACAACTTTGCAATCGAATTTTAATGCCATTGTTATTTTCATATTATTAATATTAAAAAAAAATAAATAAATAAAAAAAAATAAATAAAAAATAGATATTTTATTTTAAAGGTTGATTTTTATATTTAAATTCATTATCACTTTATTACTGAATTTTAATTATTTTTTATTTTATTTTAATATTAGTTTATTACAACTTTTCATTCGAATTTTAATGAAATTTTTGTTATTATATTATTAAAATTTTATTTTAACTGTATAAGAATTGAATAAACTAAAAAAATAAATATATATCTATAATCTATAATTTTTAATTCCAACAGCAGCCAGCCGAGCATAGGGTATCAGAGCAGCTACGCCTTGGACATTTGAACTTTCTTTTTATGACTTTGTTTTTCGGTAAGCCTTTTTCATTAAGCATGAATGAACGTGAGTGAGTGAGTGAGTGAGTGTATGTGTGTCTGTCTGTGCTTCGGTGTAGGTAAGGGCATTGCAGCCATATGTGCCGAAAAAGGCGAGCAGAAGGAAGCAAGACTGTGCGAGTCGACGGTTAGATGGAATTGATAGATGGAACCTTCCTGCATACGCGGCTGCACGACTTAAATAGATTCTCTTTTTTTTTATCGATTTTAAAGCCGTCGCACGTTGTACGCTAAAAATAAATAAAACCCCACAGTGAATGGACGAGCGCGTGGCAGGAGACAGAGGCAGAAACCGAGACACATATAGAGATAGAGATAGAGAGCCATGGACATCGAGAGGTAGCCAGGTGCAAAATGCGCTTGGAAATGTCAAAGCTGCTGCCGTTTTATAACACTAAAGCGAATGTACACGACAAAAAAAAATAGAGGTGGACGAAAAGGGAGAAGAGACCGACAAACAATGGAATCGAATTGAAAATTAAATTGCATGAAATGGTCTAAAGAGTCAGTCCAATTGAGGTTCCACACATCGTCTCACACGTGAGCGACAAGCAATTGAACTTCGAATCGACTGGGCGTAACAACGCAAACGTCAAGGAGTTACTCCACCAATAAACATCCTGGCAAACTACAAACATAGTCATATAGTATATGCACACGTATGTAACATGTATGTGTGTGCGTGCAGAAGACTATTCGAATCGAGAGCATCTGTGTCTATTCACTGGACTGAGCAAGAAGCTTTCCTTTACTTTTGTATATTTCTTTTGAAAACTACTTAAAGGTTGATTGAGTTAGCCTAGTCGAGGCATTTCTTAACTAAAAATACGAAATGAAAAACCCATTTTGAAAGTATTACTTAGTATACTTCCTCTTTAAGTGAAATTTGTATTTTAGAATGAGTTAGATAAAAATGTAAATTATTAACATACAGTTTCAATGTATAGCATAAAATTTACCTTTTTAATAAATTAAATAAATATTTATTAATTTACTTTTTATAGTATTTCGCCAATAAATTAAAAAAAAAAAAAATAACAACGATTTTTTTTATTATTTTTTTACTATTATTTATATATTTTTTATTATTTTCCTTAATTTTCATATTACTAAAAACTTTATTTATATATTTATGTATTTTACAGTACACGTTTAAAATAAAATTTTAATAAATAAAAATAAAAATAATTAATAATTTTAATAGAAAAATTGTTTTGTGTAGAAAAATAGAAAAATAGTTTTATTTTTTATTTATTTAAAATAATTAATAATTTTAATAGAAATATTGTTTTGTGAAGAAAAATAGTAAATTTGATTTAATAATTAAAATAGAAAAATTGTTTTAATTTTTTTTTATTTATTTAAAATAATTAATAATTTTAATAGAAAAATTGTTTTGTGAAGAAAAATAGTAAATTTGATTTAATTTTTTTATTTATTTAAAAATAATTAATAATTTTAATACAAAAATTGTTTTATGTAGGAAAATAGAAAAATTGCTTTAATTTTTTTTTATTTATTTAAAAATAATAAATAATTTTAATAGAAAAATTGTTTTGTGTAGAAAAATAGAAAAATTGTTTTAATTTTTTTTTTTATTTATTTAAAAATAATTAATCATTTTAACAGAAAAATTGTTTTGTGTAGAAAAATAGAAATATCGTTTTAATTTTTTTTTTTATTTATTTAAAAATAATTAATAATTTTAATAGAAAAATTGTTTTGTGCAGAAAAATAGAAAAAAATTTTTAATTATTTTTTTTCTTTTGGTATTTATTTATTTATATTTTTGTTTTAGCAACGTAATAAATATAAACAGAAAACTATAAATACTAGAAAGAAATATCGTAATTCACTAGAATTTTTTTTTTTTAATTAATTTGTAAATTATAAAAAAAAAATATTGTACAAATTATCCTCATCACATATGTATTTTATAAAATATTCTTTAATTATTTTTTAGTTACTGTTTGCCGCATATTTGTTTTATTGAAACTCACCTGAGTCTTTGCCTCCTTTAACGCAAATGCCAAAGCCGTGATCCACTTGCTGATCACGTGACATGGAAACAGTGCGCGTCGTAAGTTCATGTATATTGGGCACACTGCGATCTCGATCTCGTTCGCGATCTCGATAGATCTGCCAAGAAGTAAACAAAATATTGTAGATCATTTGGATTATCTTTGATCAGAAAATATGCCAACTTACCTGATGCGTTGTTGAGGGCGGACTGCTGGCCGGGCTACGCCGTCCAGTGCGATCCCGATCCCGGGTGCCGCCGTTGCTGTAGTGATAGCTACTCGTAGGAACTGAAGACGACTGCGTGGCACCGAACATGCGCAGCACCTGCTCCGGCGATATGGGCCGCTTCTTGTTGCCATTGCCCATGGCCGAGGACGAGTGGCGGCCGCTTGCCGCCGTCGAGGTGGGCAGCGTGCCCGCTGTGCCGGCGGCCATGTGACTGGATGGTGAGGAGCTGAGATACGCTGAGCCGCGGCCCGGCAGAGAGCCGCCCTTGGTCGGCACACCAGCCGAATTGTAATAGTAGTGCGGCGAATGGGGACGCTCAATGATCGTGTAGGATGTGCCCGGTGGGGAATAGTAGAGGCCGGGGCGACCTCCGCTGCCGCCTCCACCGCCTCCGGCACGCAGCGAACTGGTGCTGTTGCCCACACGTGAGCCGGCGCCGGGGCCGTAATGGCCCGCATGCCCGGCGCTGCCTGGCGGCGGACTGATCATGCCAAATGCCAATCCAATATCCTCCGCCTCGTAACTGTTTGGCTGCGCTGCGCTGCTCCGCAAATGATGAGCGCTGAGCCCCGATGAGCCGCCCGTCGGCACGCTCGATGATGATTGTGTGGCGCCGGGTACACCAATGCCCCCAATTCCAAGGCCGGATGCGTTTGCTGCTTGTGTTGCATGATATCCATAGGCGCGTGCACTCCAACGTGATGGTCCAAGATCGCATAATTCGGCATAGTCATTGCCAGCTGCGCTCATTGTCAGGGGGTCACCGTCGTATGGTATACCACTACCCCCAAGGCGCATTACACTGTTGGGGTGCTGGGGCTGCAATATGAATAGAATATGCATATGTGTGCCCATGGTTAGTTCATAGTTAAGCAACTGGAAATAGGCTATCCAATATTCCCTCCCATTGCCCCCACTCTTTTTTACCACTCCCCCAGCAACTTTTGTTTGCATTCGCAATCGTTAAGCCGCAGCTCAGCCACGCGCTAGCTGCGGCTCCCATTACAAACAATGGCTTAATCTCTAGAGTCATATGTTTCCACACACACACGCACACTCACACACAGGCACAACTATGGCCCATTTGTTGGTTGCCTTCCTTTGTTTGCTCGCATACGCGGCGTATGCGATTTTTGTTTCGAAATCAATAGCAGAACCTACAAACCCGGCTGCATTATTCATGTGCATATGCTAAAGTTGGAACAAGCTCTCCTCACACACACACATCCTTACTATCTCTCCCTCTCTCTCTCTCGCTCACTCATACACACACTTTGACAGCGGAAGGGAAAGCTCATTAATTCGCCGACGAAAATTGCGCTGTTCACTTTGGCTCTCACTTAGTCCAGCATTCACATGTGGAAATTGTGCTAAATCCGCTTAAAGTGTGTACTCATAACGTTATTTTTAAATGTCTATTACAGGGTATACATTATGTGCTGTGTAAACTCATATGAATAGGATCATATTGTGGTGTAGCCATAATACCATTGCGTTGAGCTAACTTTAGTAGTTAGCTAACATTTTGGTATATGCATTTGCTTTGTAAGCTTAGCTAATTTATTATTATTTTATATTTATAAATATTTTTAATAATCTGACCTGTTTCATTATAATGTGTATTCATTATTTTTTAAATAAATTATTAAATATTATATCTAGATAAACAGAGCCCAATGCCTGTAAATAAGTGAATTCACACCCTGAGCAAAACCAGAGAGAGCAATCGATTGCATCGGTTCTTCAACGAGTCCGTTCGTCAGCGAACAGCAAAAAGCCTTTGTGTATGTATTAGTGTGTAAGCGAGGCTTGTGTTCGCTAAACACATCAATTGCGTATGAGAGTGTGAAAGTGAAGAGCACAAATTGACTCTTTTAATTATCTGCTCACTTACTCAGCCTCAGCATGCCAGCGTCAATCGCATTGCTCTCTCAACGATGTTCGCGAAGAGAACGTCACACGAACAGCTCAACTCAAGGCACTCAACCGTTAATTAAAACGAAATGAACCGAAGCTTCTTATTTAGAGCGAAAGCAATTGAGCATGATATTTGTTTGATGATCTTGTAGGCAGAGAGTGAAGCTTCTTTTGCGAACTATAAACTAATAATAATTTTTAAATAAAGTCTAACATAAGAGACATTTTTTTATTATTTTAATTTATTATTGATTTAAAATAATGTAACATTATTTAGAATATGTTCATTTTTAAAATATCACACAAATATTTTAATATTACTTAATATTATTGTTAATTGAATTTAATATTATTAATTTTCTGATACTATGGAATAATAATAAATAAAAAATAAATATACTATACAAATTTAAGAATATTGGAAATATTTTTAAATTATCTAAAAATTAATTTAAGTAAAATTAAAAATAATAATAAAATTTTAAATAGATGGGTTTTCTTTATTTCCATGTTTTATTTTTATTTTTATTATTATTATTTTTTTCTCTCTAATTAGGAAATTAAATATTCGCTTCAAAAGTTTAACCAAAGAAAAAAATTATAAATAGATTTATATATTTTTTAATAATAATAAATTAATTAAAATAAACCAATTATTTTGCGGCTCATATTCAAAATATAAGTAGCACATTTAATGCAAGCAATTATATTGACAATTGTATTTGATTTTTAACTAAAGTGATTTTAATTATAATATTAATTTTAAATGATTTTTTTATACCCTGAGCCCATTGAAAATGGGAAATCAGGGTATAATGGTTTTGTTAAAAGTATGTAACAGGCAGAAGGAGGCGTGGCAGACCCCACAAAGTATATATATTCTTGATCAGGGTGACGAGAAAAGTTGATATAGCCATGTCCGTCTGTCCGTCCGTCCGTCCGTCCGTCCGTCCGTCCGTCCGTCCGTCCGTCCGTCCGTATGTATGAACGCGTCGATTTCCGAAGATACAAAAGCTAGAGAGTTCATTCTTTTTGTGTTAGGTTCGTATATTGCACGCGCAGTACGAGTTTGTTTCAGAAATTCGATAACTTGTATATTTGCCAAGTTATCGATAAACGAATTTATCGGGAACCAGTTATAAAATTCTAGCTAATTCATCTTTAGAGTTAGACCCTCCAAATCTTCTGCATATATATAGATACTAATTTAATACAATTTCGGTTTTTGTCAGATTTTGGATTCCGGTCCCCACTTCGCCCCACCACCCCCCAAATATGAAAAAAATGCATTTCAAATACTAGAGACATGCAGTTTGGTTTAGCATATAGATATGAATATCATAATCATAATCTGAAAATATCAATACGATTGTCCATCTAGAAACCGAATTATTAATCATCAAAGTTTTCTCATCAAAATCCATTCGGCGCAGCAACAAAGGCAGAGAGAGACAGCAAGACGCTTGCAATGCTTACACACATGCATACACACATACATGCATGCACGCGTAGATCAATGTCTATGTGTGCGTGTGGTTTTGCATGCGTGTAGAAACGAATCGAATAATTCTTGGAATATTATTCGTTCGAAGAAGGGCTCAGGGGATTTCGTAGTCGAGTAGTCTCGACTACAGCTTTCTTACTTGTTTTTGTTTTACTTATTATCTCATAAAGCCAGTAAAAAATACTGCATTAAATCTTAACAGCAATAAATACAATTTGCTAACAATGCAATCATGAACTTTAAAGAGAAGTTTCGCAATATTAAGCTGTTCACACATGGGATAATTATATTTCATGAAAATATATGTACATATATAAATATATATAATAGATGTAGCTGTCTGTGCTTAGCTCTAACAAGCACTCAATAATGTACTTTTTGATAAACGGATATACATTGGCATTTGCGAATGTATTTCCACAGCAAATTGGCAAGCAAATGCTCCATATGTCCCTCTGATTGTGTGTGTAGGAGTGTGCATATTTTATAAATTCATATGTGCATTTGTATCAATAAGAGAACTCAAGCTAGATAGACCCTTATACACTCACATATAAATACGTATATTCGACAATAAATTGCGAGCGTGTGTCCTTTTTTTTTTTGTGCTTGGCCGGGCTTTTGTTGTAGAATAAACAGCAGCAGGCTCCAGCGTATTTACTCATGACCTTGCTTTGCAAAGCCAACAACAATGAGCACACACACACACACACACACACACACATACACACACACTCACTCACTCACTCGAACTCATTCGCAGCTGACTGGCGTTTGGCGTTGTCCCAAGGACATTTTTCATGTGCGCAATGTGACATTTTTTCCTTTTTATACCCTGAGCCCATTGAAAATGGGAAATCAGGGTATAATGGTTTTGTTAAAAGTATGTAACAGGCAGAAGGAGGCGTGGCAGACCCCACAAAGTATATATATTCTTGATCAGGATGACGAGAAAAGTTGATATAGCCATGTCCGTCTGTCCGTCCGTCCGTCCGTCCGTCCGTCCGTCCGTCCGTCCGTCCGTATGTATGAACGCGTCGATTTCCGAAGATACATAAGCTATAGAGTTCATTCTTTTTGTGTTAGGTTCGTATATTGCACGCGCAGTACGAGTTTGTTTCAGAAATTCGATAACTTGTATATTTGTAAAGTTATCGATAAACGAATTTATCGGGACCCAGTTATAAAATTCTAGCTAATTCATCTTTAGAGTTAGACCCTCCAAGTCTTCTGCATATATATAGATACTAATTTAATACAATTTCGGTTTTTGTCAGATTTTGGATTCCGTTCCCCACTTCGCCCCACCACCCCCAAATATGAAAAAAATGCATTTCAAATACTAGAGACATGCAGTTTGGTTTAGCATATAGATATTAATATCCTAATCATAATCTGAAGATATCAATACGATTGTCCATCTAGAAACAGAATTATTGATCATCAAAGTTTTCTCATCAAAACCCATGTGGCGCAGCAGCAAAGCAGCGAGACAGCAAGACGCACATACATACATACGCACACACATACATGCATACAAGTGTAGATCAGTGTCTATGTGTGGTTTTGCATGCGTGCAGAAACGAATCGAATAATTCTTGGAATATTATTCGTTCGAAGAAGGGCTCAGGGGATTTCGTAGTCGAGCAGTCTCGACTACAGCTTTCTTACTTGTTTG
>JAWNOS010000478.1:0-17051 GCA_035045845.1 Drosophila buzzatii
AGTTGTAACGAGTTACATAGGGCAGACAGAACGGAATAGAGCGTTGTATACTCTTGTGCAGGGCACGCGCTGGATCCGGCTCAGGATAGTCGGGAAGAGGGATGGGTACAAAAGGGAACTGCAACTCCAGGTGCTGCCACACATTATTTATTAAAATAAAATCGCGTGCCTACTTTCGATGGTCACTGGTCAATTTGGATAGCACGAAGGGAAGAAAGAAAGAAAGAAAGAGACAAACGCACAAACAAACATACATAGCTGCCAAGCTGGGTATCGGCCCAAGATATTTTAGGCGACCGATATTGCCCACCCTACCATGATCGCTAGTTACCATATATACATTTTGGCGATCCCATCCCAGCTTGAGAAACTAATACACCCTTACCCAGTTGCGTCGCATGGCCCCGAAAAGATTACACTTAGCAAATGTTCATTTTAGCTTTAAAGTTTAATACAAAAATAATGATAATATCGATACATTAGAATGATGGTAAAGAGAGGTAAAGATATTAGAGCTTTTTTTTTTTTAAAGCTTTTAAGTAAGCTGTCAGCTGCTAGGAAGAATAAGAAAAAGAATAAGAATAAAGAAATGATAAACGTAGGATAATATAATAAGAGAAAAGAATGATAGGAAAAAGAAATGATTAGTGCATTATTCTTTACAAATGTAGCGTAGCAAAACAAACGCTGATAAACTAAATAAGAAGCAAATCAAACTTAAATTTAATATTGTGCACTTACGGCAATATCCCGCGATGAAAGCGCTTCCATTTCGGTATGGCTGTAAGCTGCTATAAAAATTATGCTTTATGCAAAAATGAATAAAATAAAAATAATGCAAAAATTCAAAAATATATATATATAGAAAAAGGAGATGCTAAGTAAGGGAAAAATATTCATATGGAGTAGATAGGATTAAATATACCAAATTTTATAATATATAAATTATAAACTATTTGAATTATACATTTTCATGATTAGGTTAGATTTTCTTTTTTTTGTTGTTTTTTTTCTCTAACTAATGACAAAATTTTTAGTTCGAATATCTGGGTATCGTTATAAACGATTCATCCAACGATTGCAATTGGAAAACCAGGTTCTCTTCTGAGACTGCGTGGAGTGGTGGCGTGGCCAAAAAAAAAAAGGTATTTGCGTCTAGCAAAGGCTGCTCAGCTTTTGGTGGATGGGAGATTCGCCAATTTTGCAGCGCAAGTTCGGCGGCCTTAGGTGCTTGCCGATTTAGGCGTAGCGTATTTGTCGCCAGCACAAAAAGAAAATTAAGATAAGGCTTGGTGCCAAACCTGCAAAGAGGTTTGTGCGAAATTATTTAATTTATTCACTTGAAGTTTTTCTTTTTTTTCTTTTCGTTACCAATAGAAATTAATGTTTTATGACTCACCGATGATCGATTTGGCACTTGCACTTAATAAATTTAAATAAAAGAAAAGAAATTCTTCTTTTCCTATTTTTTTGTAAAATTTTCACAAATTAATTAGCATAGTACACTTGGCACAGCAAAAATTTCGGTCTTGTCGGTTTGCGAGTCAAATTAGAAAAGAAAGTATGGCCGATGCTGGAGCGGCAAGCCAGCGCTTGGGAACAGATATGACTTCCGAGCGAAAGTGACACTGACTCCTGTTATCTTATGGTCTCCTTTTGTTTGCCCTGGATAACAGCTGTTTTAAACGGCTCACTGCTCTGCTGAGTGCATGCTTTTAGGCTATTTATAATATTTAAATAAAAAAAAAAATGCTTGACTTTAGCTAGTCCAGCGCCACTACAGAGTAATGCGGCTGAACGTGTGAATCGCTCAATTCTAGCAGCAATCAGAGCATATCTCCAGGAAGATCAGACCGAATGGGATAAAAACATAACAGCTATCTCATGTGCGTTAAGATCTGCCCTTTATCAATCCGTAGGTTGCTCACCTTACAAGGCTCTCTTCGGCTTAGATATGATTACTCATGGATCCGATTATCGTTTACTGAAGAATTTATCGATATTAGAAGAGCCACGACTCGCTATGAAAAGAACTGATAAGCTCGCGTTGCTAAGAAAAGACTTACAGAGAAACATTTGTACTGCATATCAGCGTAACGCAGCACAGTACAACTTAAGATCAAAGCCTGTGTTCTTTAAGGAAGGCCAGGAAGTCTTTAGAAGAAACTTTAGTCAGAGTAAATTTTCTCATAACTTTAATGCGAAATTGGCAAAGCAATTTATTAAATCTCGTATCAAAAAGAAGTTAGGCAATAGCTATTATCTTCTAGAAAATTTACAAGGACAAGAGATAGGGACTTATCATGCTAAAGATATTCGAAGCTAATTCCTGCTAATATCCTGTCTAACGGTGTATATTATCGGGTGGTGTAATGGTCGCAGAAACGTAACCTTAAAAGCACCAAGCAAAACAAATATTTGTTTGAATTATGGTAATTACGCGCGTATTTAGAAAGCTATAGTAAGCTTAGAATACACGAAGCTTTTAGAAAAGAGGGACAAAAGCATTGCAAAAGCTTTATGCGGGTGCATCAAATGCATTTCTGTCGCGCATGCGTAACAGCTGATCTACGCACCGCTGAACTTATTGAGCAGCTACAATTTTAAGCGCCGCCAACTTTATGGGGTAATAAAATGGAAGCTTTTGTTTTCTCGAAATTCTATAAAAACAGCTGAGCCAATAAAATCTGTCTTTTTAACCACGCTGCTCACAATTAAATTTGTTTTCCCAAACAAATTCAAGGTATATATAAAATAAATATTCTTTAAATAAAAAAAAGTGGTTTTTAATATATATTTCGCTTCCTAGTTTTTTTGATTGGTACATTTCGCCCGTGTCAGAGTGCTGCACTACATATAGTAAAAGGAAAAGAAAAAAAATTATTACTATTGCAGACTCTGAACACGAGGCCAGTTTCACGGCCTTCAACAGCAGCTAAATGTTGCAAAATTGATGACAACTTGATGTTTCGCCTAGAATTCCTAAAACTGCATGCACCAGATTACCCCAACAACAACAACAACAACAACAACAAACTAATAAAACCAGAAATCAATAACTTTTAAAGTGTTAGTGCAGTGCCAAAACTCAAAACCTAAAACAGTAAAGAAAAAAAACATTAAACATATTAAATATTAAACGCCTTGGAATTGGGCGGCAGCGCAAAAATTATAAAAGCTATAAATGAACGAAAGTGCAGACAAGATGCAAAAGACCAAGTACACTGAGAAATTTTGTTGTGCAGTTTAAGTAGTTAAAGACAATTTAACAAAAACTAATTACATTTAAGATTAGAAAAAATACATCACACACCTATAATTGAATTAAATAAATTAAAGAAAAAAAAATAACATATATATATATATATATATAACATTTTAAAATAATTTAAAATAAATAAATAAATACAAAAGCAAAACTAAATTATATATATAAAAAAAAAAAATTAAGAAGAAAAAAATAAAGCAACAGAAAACAAGGAAATTTTTAATTTGATAGTGAATATTTTTAATGAGAATTGCTCCCATTCGAAAAAAAAATTTAACCTCAATCCCACAGCAGCAGTCAACCACGAGGAAAAGCCTTTCGTCGATGGAAAAAAAAAACTGTGAGTGTTTGATCACCCGTTTTCTCCCTCTCCTTATATTATGAAGTCCCAAAATTTTAATTAAACATTATAAAAATGAAATAAAGAAAAAAAAAAATTATACATACACTACGAGGCATAATTATTTTGACAAAATATATTTTTACTTTAGATCTTGACATTGCTGAGTACCGTTAAATAACGGTACGAATATGATGATAAAAACAAAGAATCTATTAATAGCTCTACGAATGCCAAATTTTATAACGTTTACCTCTTGCATTCTCTTTCTGCTGATAAGAATGCACGCAAGCATCGATTTGAAGCATGGCATTATTATTTTGACAAAGTCATTTTGCAAGTGTGAATTCACTTATATGCACGTGGAAGCAAGAAAATTTTTGTGACTAGCTTAAATTTCCATTAATAAGTTAAAAAATAAATAAAAACTTGTTGAAATTTTTCTAAAAATGGTTAAAACGAGTGAGATTAGTTTGGAGACCAGATCGGCAATAATAACAAAATGTAACGCTGGAATAAAAGTAAAAGACATTGCAAATGAATATCAGGTGTCTCGGCAAAGCATCTACTATCAAATTAAAAAATTTAAGAAACACAGCACATTGAAAAACTTAAAAAGGACCGGTGCCAAACGTAAAACAAAGTTGGAAGATGACCGAATAATTCTACGCGAATTTAACAAGTAAGAAGGCTCTAGTCGAGACGGCTCGACTACGAGATACCCTGAACCCTGCAAAAAAGTGATACTCTTCTTCTTTACGCACGTATAAGCACGCGCTCTGCTAACCGCGCAGTTGCTCTTGTATCTTCGAAAATCCATCTACACCACGGCTCAGTTAAACGGCAGAGTAGCGAAAACGAATGAAATTCGCCATATACGAAAGAAACACTAAAGCAGTGGCTGAAAATACAAATACAATTCAAAGACAATTCTAACGGAATTCAAAAACAATTGTGATTCTTAGAATATACACGCATAGCAACATAGAAAACAGCCCAAGACTTTTTGTGTGTATACATACATACATACATACATATGTGCACACGCATACGAAAATTGATTTGCATTACTCAACGTTGCTTGCATTTCCATTGTTATTTTAATTGTTTTAAAATTTTTAAATATATAATGGAATGTAATGAGAGTTCAGCATATGATCTACATATTCTATTTAACATTTTAGGTTTTTTTTAGAAATCATAACTCTTTTACAATTAGCTTTACATGCACAAATATGTACATACATATGTATGTATGATTGCAGCCACACGCTGATCTACGCTTGCACACATATACATACATACATACATATGTATGTATACATACATATGTATGTATGTATGTATGTATGTGCGCCCGCAATGCGTCTTGCTGTATCGCTGCCTTGCTTGCTGCGCCACATGGGTTTTGAATAGAAAACTTTATGGACTAATAATTCTGTTTCTAGATGGACAATCATATTGATATGTTCAGATTAAGATTATGTTATTCATATCTATATGCCAAACCAAACTGTATGTCTCTAGTATTTGAAATGCATTTTTTACACATTTGGGGGTGGTGGGGCTAATTGGGGACCGGAATCCAAAATCTGACAAAAACCGAAATTGTATTAAATTAGTATCTATATATATGCAGAAGACTTGGAGAATCTAACTCTAAAGATGAATTAGCTAGAATTTTATAACTGGTTCCCGATAAATTCGTTTATCGATAACTTTGCAAGTATGCAAGTTATCGAATTTCTGAATCAAACTCGTACTGCGCGTGCAATATACGAACCTAACACAAAAAGAATGAACTCTCTAGCTTTTGTATCTTCGGAAATCGACGCGTTCAAACATACGGACAGACGGACAGACGGACGGACGGACAGACGGACAGACGGACAGACGGACGGACAGACAGACGGACATGGCTATATCAACTTTTCTCGTCACCCTGATCAAGAATATATATACTTTATGGGGTCTGCCACGCCTCCTTCTGCCTGTTACATACTTTTAACAAAACCATTATACCCTGATTTCCCATTTTCAATGGGCTCAGGGTATAAAAAAAATATATATTTCTGAAGCCTCGACAGGCAGCAGACTTATATAATTCGACAGCCAAAACACCAATTAGTGAGAGAACCATCCGTCGACGCTTAAAGGATGCAAAATTCCAAACAATACGGTCCAAGGATGTGCCATATATCACAAAAATTAATAAGCTAAAGAGGCTGGCCTTCGCAAAGGAACATGTGAACAAACCAATTGAGTTCTGGAGAAGCGTTTTATGGTCGGATGAAAGCTCCTTTGAGTATAACTCATAAAAAAGTAAATTTTTTGTGAGGTTGCCCGTCGAACAAAGGAAAAAGAGAGGAAATTATGCCTCGTAGTGTAGATACTAATTTAATACAGTTTCGGTTTTTGTCAGATTTTGGATTCCAGTCCCCAATTCGCCCCCACACCCCCAAATGCGTAAAAAATGCATTTCAAATACTAGAGACATACAGTTTGGTTTGGCATATATGTAGATATAAATATCATAATCTTTATCTGAACATATCAATACGATTGTCCATCTAGAAACAGAATTATTAGTCTATAAAGTTTTCTCATCAACACAGACAGCAAGACGCATTGCAGGCATACATACATACATATGTATGTCTGTATGTATATGTGTACAAGCATAGATCAGCGTGTGGCTGAGATCGTACATATTTGTGCATGTAATGTAGTTGTAAAAGAGTTATGATTTCTAAAAAAAACGTAAAATGTTAAATAGAATATGTAGATCATATGCTGAAACTCTCATTACATTCCATTATATATTTTTAAAATTTTAAAACAGTTAAAATAACAATGGAAATGCAAGCAACGTTGAGCAATGCAAATCAATTTTCGTATGCGTGTGCACATATGTATGTATGTATGTATGTATGTATACACACAAAAAGTCTTGGGCTGTTTTCTATGTTGCTATGCGTGTATATTCTAGAATCACAATTGTTTTTGAATTCCGTTAGAATTGTCTTTGAATTGTATTTGTATTTTCAGCCACTGCTTTAGTGTTTCTTTCGTATATGGCGAATTTCATTCGTTTTCGCTACTATGTCGTTTAAGTGAGCCGTGGTGTAGATGGCTAAACAGATGCAACGAATGTTAGGGTGTCGAAGGTTCTAGCCTCGCCTAAGCCATTCATAATTTATTATTTTTATACCCTGAGCCCATTGAAAATGGGAAATCAGGGTATAATGGTTTTGTTAAAAGTATGTAACAGGCAGAAGGAGGCGTGGCAGACCCCATAAAGTATATATATTCTTGATCAGCATAAAAAAATAAGTTGATTGAGCCCTGTCCGTCTGTCCGTCCGTCCGTCCGTCCGTCCGTCCGTCCGTCCGTCCGTCCGTCCGTCCGTCCGTCCGTATGTATGAACGCGTCGATTTCCGAAGATACAAAAGCTAGAGAGCTCATTCTTTTTGTGTTAGGTCCGTATATTGCACGCGCAGTACGAGTTTGTTTCAGAAATTCGATAACTTGTATATTTGAAAAGTTATCGATAAACGAATTTATCGGGACCCAGTTATAAAATTCTAGCTAATTCATCTTTAGAGTTAGAGTCTCCAAGTCTTCTGCAAATATATAGATACTAATTTACTACAATTTCGGTTTTTGTCAGATTTTGGATTCCTATCCCCACTTCGCCCCACCACCCCCAAATGTGAAAAAAATACATTTCAAATACTAGAGACATGCAGTTTGGTTTAGCATATAGATATGAATATCATAATCATAATCTGAAGATATCAATACGATTGTCCATCTAGAAACAGAATTATTAATCATCAAAGTTTTCTCATCAAAATCCATGCGGCTCAGCAACAAAGGCAGAGAGAGACAGCAAGACGCTTGCAATGCTTACACACATGCATACACACATACATGCATACAAGCGTAGATCAAAGTTTGCATGTGTGCAGAAACGAATTGAATAATTCTTGGAATATTATTCGTTCGAAGAAGGGCTCAGGGTATCTCGTAGTCGAGCCGTCTCGACTAGAGCCTTCTTACTTGTTATACCCTGAGCCCATTGAAAATGGGAAATCAGGGTATAATGGTTTTGTTAAAAGTATGTAACAGGCAGAAGGAGGCGTGGCAGACCCCATAAAGTATATATATTCTTGATCAGGGTGACGAGAAAAGTTGATATAGCCATGTCCGTCTGTCTGTCCGTCCGTCTGTCCGTCTGTCCGTCTGTCCGTCCGTCTGTCCGTCTGTCCGTATGTTTGAACGCGTCGATTTCCGAAGATACAAAAGCTAGAGAGTTCATTCTTTTTGTGTTAGGTTCGTATATTGCACGCGCAGTACGAGTTTGTTTCAGAAATTCGATAACTTGTATATTTGCCAAGTTATCGATAAACGAATTTATCGGGAACCAGTTTTAAAATTCTAGCTAATTCATCTTAAGAGTTAGAGTCTCCAAGTCTTCTGCATATATATAGATACTAATTTAATACAATTTCGGTTTTTGTCAGATTTTGGATTCCGGTCCCCAATTAGCCCCACCACCCCCAAATGTGTAAAAAATGCATTTCAAATACTAGAGACATACAGTTTGGTTTGGCATATAGATATGAATAACATAATCTTAATCTGAACATATCAATATGATTGTCCATCTAGAAACAGAATTATTAGTCCATAAAGTTTTCTCATCAAAACCCATGTGGCGCAGCAAGCAAGGCAGCGATACAGCAAGACGCGGGCGCACATACATACATACATACATACATAGGTATGTATGTATGTATGTATGTATGTGTGCAAGCGTAGATCAGCGTGTGGCTGCAATCATACATACATACATACATATGTACATATTTGTGCATGTAAAGCTAATTGTAAAAGAGTTATGATTTCTAAAAAAAACCTAAAATGTTAAATAGAATATGTAGATCATATGCTGAACTCTCATTACATTCCATTATATACATATTTAAAAATTTTAAAACAATTAAAATAACAATGGAAATGCAAGCAACGTTGAGTAATGCAAATCAATTTTCGTATGCGTGTGCACATATGTATGTATGTATGTATGTATGTATACACACAAAAAGTCTTGGGCTGTTTTCTATGTTGCTATGCGTGTATATTCTAAGAATCACAATTGTTTTTGAATTCCGTTAGAATTGTCTTTGAATTGTATTTGTATTTTCATCATTGCTTTAGTGTTTCTTTCGTATATGGCGAATTTCATTCGTTTTCGCTACTATGCCGCTTAAGTGAGCCGTGGTGTAGATGGCTAGACAGATGCAACGAATGTTAGGGTGTCGGAGGTTCTAGCCTCGCCTAAGCCCTTCATAATTTATTATTTTTATTTTTATTGTTTTTATTATTTCTTTCTTTTTTATTATTATTTATTCTTTTGTATTTAATTTTCGAAGATACAAGAGCAACTGCGCGGTTAGCAGAGCGCGTGCTTATACGTGTGTAAAGAAGAAGAGTATCACTTTTTTGCAGGGTTCAGGGTATCTCGTAGTCGAGCCGTCTCGACTAGAGCTTTCTTACTTGTTATTTATTTATTTTTTTTTATTATTTCTTTCTTTTTTATTATTATTTATTCTTTTCTATTTGATTTTCGAAGATACAAGAGCAACTGCGCGGTTAGCAGAGCGCGTGCTTATACGTGCGTAAAGAAGAAGAGTATCACTTTTTGCAGGGTAAAGGGTATCTCGTAGTCGAGCCGTCTCGACTACAGCCGTCTTACTTGTTTCTTTTTGATAGCGGCGCTGGCACGTTTTTTTTTTCTTCGGCTGTCGCTACGCTCGCTGTTATAAGTCCCGTTACTGTTCTTTTCGCGATTCTCTCGCAACGTCTTGCCACGTGGCGTTGGCAGGGTACTCGCGGGTATCTCCGACTGCAGTAATTACCTTTTTTCTTTATATATATTCTTTATATATATATATTACAAAACATTTGTTTAAGGACGGGACTACAGTTAAGAGGAAGGGTGTAGAAATGCGATTAGTAAGGTTAGGGGCACGGCGGACTGCACGTGGTGCAGCAACTTCTAGCACGGCTAGGGATGTCGTCGCCTGGCGAGCGGGCTTTCGCCACGTTCCAAACTGCCGAGTTAAGTTAGAGGGGAGCAAAAGGTGTGGGATTGCGGCAGGTTACGCCACGCCGTTTCTACTTTAGTACTAGGTTAAATTAGCTCAATTTTGTTAAGTTTATGGCATGCATAATCAGATAAATAAAAACTCACGTTTCTTAATTAACTTTTCTTTCTTTTCGGCTCCTTGCCTTTCTTTTGTTATACTTCTCGTTTTTAGTTATTAATTATTACAATTTTTGTTCCATTTCCTTCTTCCATTCTCCGCACAATTTGTCACGTTCGCCTTCTCTCTTTTCTCACTTTTCGACCCGAAACCGTCGACCGCGCTCTAACTCTTGCGTGAAAAAAACTATACCTAATACCAGACTATACCTACAGTGGCGAGCAAAAATGAGTGAATGTTTGTAAATTTTGACTTTGACGATGCATAAAACAAAAGATATAAAAACAAATCAAATAATTTTTTTTATTTATTATTTATTATACTATCCCTAATAAATAAAACAAAACTTCAAGGAAAAATTAGATAAATTCAAAGAGTTAGAAAGAAAAAACAAAAAAAAACTCACATAAACTCAATTTTGCACGTTTCATTATTTGCATTTATCTTCGCATTTCTACTTGTCTCCTCAGCCGAAATCATGCAGATTTACCGTTATTTTCATTATTTTCATATTTTTCTTATTCGTAGAGCGAGCATGCAGATTTACCGTTTTCTTAGTTCTTTAATTTTCTTATTCGTAAAGCAATTTGACGCGTGTTTATTGCAATTAAAGTCGCAGTTTTTCCATTTGTAACAAATTAAATATTAATTGTTACAAATTGCTTAAATATGAGAAAAACTTCAACTGATATTGAAAATAGTGTTGTGTGCCTGACCGAGAAGGGCTTTTCTTCACGAACCATTGCCGAAAAGCTTAGTATCAGTCAATCCACAGTGATCGCAACTCAAAGAAGACGAAATGTGACACCCAAATATCAAGTCAGAGGTCGCAAAAAAATGTTAACGGACTCAGATGCTCGGCTAATGATACTAGAAATGAGGAGAAATAGGTTGCTAACACCAAAGGGTGCTTCTGTAGTAATTGAAAAAAATGTTAGCGAATGGACTGCTAGAAGAGCCCTTCGAAGAATCGGATATGCCTCATCCGTTATGAAGAATAAAACAGCTTTATCTGAAAAAAATGTAAAAGCTCGATTGAAATTTGCAAAAAAATTCCAAAGTTGGACCATCGAAGATTGGAAACGTGTTATTTGGTCAGATGAATCAAAATTTAATCGTTGCCAATCAGATGGAAAACTTTACTGCTGGCGTAGACCTGGAGAGCGAATTAAACGCCACCATGTAAAGCAAACTGTCAAGTATGGCGGCGGCAGCATTATGGTTTGGGGATGTTTTACTTTGTGGAACGTTGGTCCTCTGCATTTAATTGAGGGCATAATGCGTAAAGAGGATTACCTAAGTATTTTGCAAACCCATCTTCCAAATTTTATTGACACATGCGCGTATCCCGAGAAAGAAATAGCTTTTCAACAAGATGGGGATCCAAAACATACAGCGAAAATTGTGAAGGAATGGATTGGAAAGCAAAAATTTAAGCTAATGGAGTGGCCGGCACAGAGTCCCGACCTTAATCCAATTGAAAATCTATGGTCCATTGTGAAAAGGCGTCTGGGACAGTACGAAACAGCCCCAACGAGCGTGGCCAATCTCTGGGAACGGATAGAAGCCGAGTGGAGACAAATTCCTAAGGAAATTATACAAAATTTGGTAGAGAGCATGCCAAATCGTATAAAAAAAGTTATTACTAATAAGGGTCTATGGACTAAATATTAAAAATTTGTTATTTCATTCATATTTTTTAAACGTGCAAAATTGAGTTTATGTGATTTTTTTTGGTTTTTTCTTTCTAACTCTTTGAATTTATCTAATTTTTCCTTGAAGTTTTGTTTTATTTATTAGGGATAGTATAATAAATAATAAATAAAAAAAATTATTTGATTTGTTTTTATATCTTTTGTTTTATGCATCGTCAAAGTCCAAATTTACAAACATTCACTCAATTTTGCTCGCCACTGTATATCTAACTCTTACATGACTACAAATTCTTACATGGCTACAAATCCTTACATGGTTACAAACTACGATGTGAAAAGGTTCACCGGCGAGCCGCTTCAAAACATAGTTTTCACATATCAGCGTGGGATTTCATCGATTTGTATACCGTCATGGGACATTACACCGTTTTAGCATATCTTCGTGGGATATTTCAAGGTAGCAACGGAGGATATTTTAACATATCGTCGTAGGATTTCAAAGTAGCAACGAGGAAGCGCTTGAGGGACGAGATCCGCGCATCCGCATGCAGCGCGTCGGCGAACCATTCCAGGATTACCTTATCGCGTTACGTGTAATGATGCAAAAGGCAGGGCTGCCGGAAGGAGAAGACATGTAAACCCCTTCAGAAGCACTACGAGCTCCACCCAACCACTGGCTGGCAATCAAGCAATAAACCGATCGGTAACCGACGGGGACGAGACACTGGTGGACGTACGTAGGACATTACCAACGGGACTGCCACCAGGCTCAAATATTCTTTTGCTGGGACTGCGGCCGAAGAGGGATTAGAACGCGAGACTGTTGTCGGTACCCACAGTCGGCAGAGGCGAGCCTAACAACAACCCTAGAGCGACAAGTCTGATGTCTGTGCAGGCAGGACGGGTTGTTGCGTCGGTGATGGTCGCCGGGTGGCCACTGGCCGGCACCATCGACACAGGAGCAACAAGAAGCTTCATCGGATGAAACACGGTCAAGAAGCTGAAGCTGACGGGCACCTCGAGTGGCACACAATTTCCCTCTTAGTCCTGCCCACAATGGTGGAAAAATTGATCCTAGGCATGGACTATTTAGGGGCTATACACACCACCGTTCAGTGCGGAGATTATTGGGTAGACGTAGGGATGGAGGCGCAGGCGACGGCACCATCGATTCACCGAGGAGTCATATTCACCCCCAATCCAGCGGATGAAAGACCTGAGGTTGCCCCAGCCCCTACGGCGTAGAGAGACCCTAGGACCCACAGCTGCATGGTCAGAGCCAATAACTTCGCGGAAGAGACGGACGGTCACGTTTGCAGACGACGACTCAGCAACGGAGACACCGGAGGCGAAGAAGCAAGGACGTGATCAACCCCAACCGGAGGCGTTAAGCACTAGCGAGGAGGGCAGCCCCGACACGGGCTCAGACGGGGTGGATCAAGCCAGAGTTTACCCAAAAGTTGTAGAGTTCCTTACAGAGGAACTCTGTAAATTCTACGATCTCAAGGATCTCAACAATCACCGAGCACAAGATTACGATGAAGGACGACAGACCCATAAAGCAGAGATACTACCCAAAGAATGCGGCCATGCAGCGAATCATTAACGACCAGGTGGACGAACTCATAGCTCAAGGCTGTATAGAGCCGTCCAGAAGTCCCCACAGTGCACCACTTGTGCTGGTTCGGAAGAAGAATAACCAGTGGCGAATGTGTGTTGATTATCGCCAGTTGAACGAGCGTTCCATCCCGGACGCTTACCCTCTTCCAAGAATGGCGCACATATTGGAAAGACTGCGACACGCAAAATACATCTCGACACTGGATTTGAAGAACGGTTACTAGCAGATCCCGATGGCTAAAGAGAACCGGGAATGGACAGCGTTGACGGTACCCAGGCGAGGTCTTTTCCAGTGGAAGGTGATGCCATTCGGCTTACACTCTGCTCCGGCCACGTTCCAACACGCGCTGGACAGCATCATCGGCCCGGAAATGGAACCCTACGCGTCCGCTTATCTGGATGACATCGTTGTGCTAGCGGAGAGCCTGAAGGAGCATATGCGAGTCTTGCAAGAGGTGTTTCGACGCCTACGAAAGGCCAATCTTAGGCTGAACCCAGACAAGTGCTCGTTCTTCCAAAAGATCACCTACTTGGGTCACATAATCAGTGATCAGGGGATTTACACGGATCCGGATAAGATAATCGCTGTGCAGGGTTTGAAACCACCCACCACCGTAAAGGAGCTGCGACAGTGCATCGGGCTGGCGTCGTGGTACCGACGGTTCGTCCCGAACTTCGCCGACGTCGTGCAACCATGACCGCGCTCCTGAAGAAAGGTCCATTCCCATTGGACGGTCCCACAACAGCAAGCGTTCGAAGAGTTAAAACGCAGATTGACGGAGGCCCCGGTATTGGCATGCCAGGATTTCACAAAGCGATTCACGCTACAGACGAATGCGAGTGACCATGGTCTAGGAGCAGTGGCACGGAACGAGTGGTGGCGTATGCCAGTCGACGATTGACTAAGCCAGACAGCAATTACACGACCACCAAAAAGGATCCCACGATTCAAGACAGGACATACGATGCTCTTGTTGCTATTCGACCACTTTAGTAAATGGGTCGAACTCATTCCGCTACGGAGGGCGACGTCTGCTATGCTGGAACAAGCTCTACGTGAGGGGATCATAGGCCAATTCACCAGCCGGGCGTTCAAGGACTTCACCCAACAGGCAGGCATACAGTTGCAACACACCGCTCCCTATAGCCCGAACCAGAACCCAACAGAGCGCGCGAATCGGACAGTAAAGACAATGATTGCTCAGTACCTGGGTACACGACAAGACGCTTGGGACACGCTTCTACCGGACTTAAGCCTAGCGATCAAGCGACAAGCGTCTCGGACACGACGGGATATAGCCCAGCTTTCTTGGTACAAGGACGGGAACCAAGGTTGCCAGGAGGGCTATATAAGGAGGTCACGCAAGGAACGGGTAATCCGACACCTACCGCCGAGGAAAGGGCAAGGCTGCTCCAAGATATTTTCAAAATCGTCCAAACCAACGCCAGGAACGCAGCAGTGGAGCAGAGCCGGCACTACAACTTGCGGAGGCAAGACTAGCGCCCCACCTTGGGTTCCTTGGTGATGGTGTGCACTCATTTCTTGAGCAAAGCCGTGGAGGAAGAGGAGACGCCCCTCCGACATAGGTCTCTTAGAGGAGATCTACGCGGCGGTGACAGCGGAGAAGAGAGCGGAGCACACCTGCAGTCGGTGTCCAAAACGCCAACGGCGAACCCGAGCTCAGGCAAGACCCAGGACCCTCTCGCGTCAGAGTTTTCAGAGTGACGGAGGTGGAGGATGGCGGCAGACCTCAGCCAGAGACCTCAACAACCCCGACGATGGAACCCCCGGACCCACCGAAGCCACCCAGACAAGCGAAGTCCCCGAAGGCCCCGAAGACAGCACGACCAGCTCTTGTACCCCACACCCCTTCAGTGGAGTCACCCCGGTGTGGACCCACAGTGATGACAGCGGCCTGGACAACACTGAAGGAGCAATCCCTCCGACGAACCCATCCGAGGAAGGCGAATCGGACGCAACTTCACTACCCCTCCTACCACAGACCATCTTACCGGACGCGAGTCGTTGGGGTGAAGGGTGCTGCAGCCGTATGCGACAACTGGCCCGGGAAGAGCCCATCGGAGGCCCCGAACCACCGCACTGTGGACGGAAAGCCCGATTTTTTGGCATAAAGTCGAAAAAGTCATGGAACGATATGGTGCCGATTGTTATTTATTTAGAAACTAGACACTCTAAGCACTATATATTGATAAGCTATAACTTAAATGTTGCAGCCCTGCATGAGGACTAGGGCTCCAAAGTCAAATATGTGCTCAGAGCTTTGTTTACATTTGCAAGCTTTACAAATTTGCTTATGTTTGAGGTGACTTTTATCAGAAAAAGAAATCATTAATAACTTAATGAAATATGGAAAATATAGAGAAAGGTATGCTTAATATAAATTCCAATTTGGAATTGTGTAGTATGTGTTCAATGTTGTACATGTGTCGTATGTTCCAGTGTATGTTTTTCTTGAAAACTAGACCCGAGTCCACGTGAATTATGGAGTAGAACTAATAAACGGCCACTTTACTAAGCCTTTTTGCGGCTTCTTGCATCCCTCTTTGCACATAACACATATTGCAGCCACTTTTGAATGCAGCAATGCACAGTTGTTTGATGTATGGCGCAGCAACACAAATAAAAAAGAATCAATTTATTTTGGAACAAAAGATCGCAACACAACAAAACAAAAGTATTACCTCCAGCAGTTATTAACCTTTTAGAAAAACCTCATTTAATTGTAGTGAAACCATTGACGGTTCAAAATATATTGCTAGCGATGACGAGCCGGACTAAAATTATAATACATATATTTAAATGGTTAAGATTTCTAATATTGTTATGTATTATGTAAATGAATGAAGGCTCTAGTCGAGACGGCTCGACTATGAGATACCCTGAACCCTGCAAAAATAAACTAATACTCTTCTTCCATACGCACTTGTAAGCGCGCGCTCAGTTAACCACGCAGTTGCTGCCAGAGCCTGGGGGTGGGTTGGGCTATACTTAGATCGCTTATAACTCCATTTCAACTCATGGGCGATCCTCGTGAAATTTTCAGAGTAGATTAAGAGTATCTAAATGTATCTATGTGCAAAATTGCAAGTCTCTAGTAGTTCATTTGCAAGATTACCTATATGAACGGTCTGAGTGGGCGTGGTCGGATCCGTTTCAAATTTTACACGCTTACTATGTATAGCATTAGTGTCACCTGTACCAAGTTTCAACTCAATTCATTGGAATTTAGGCCAAAAAAATCGGGCTTTCCGTCCATAGAGCACCGGCGGAAGAGCCAGAGCCGGAACCTACCAGACTCCCTAGTAGAACCCCCCAGTACCCGGAGGATGGGTCACGGCACCGGAAGGGTGGCTCACGTAGACCGTAGCGCGCGAGATGGAGACCCCGATCCCGAGGCGTGTTCACTATGTATATGCGCAACTTCGATGGGCACCGCTACCGCATCAGTCGGGACCGCCAGCAATACAGCGGATGGATAGTGAAGACACCGCCTGACCCGTGAAGCTCCGTGTTAGTGGCTAGGAATAATGCACGATGCTTGCGGGACGGCCGTAAAGCATTGCTTCGCAAGCACTTTGCACTATCTTAGACTGGGACAGCTCTTCTTCTTAGGCGCTCGACTCTGCGGAGCTCCATCATGACCGTGGCTGCGAAGGTGCTTGTTAGATTCCAAGCTGCCTCCGATTCCAGCATAGTGTTGACGATATTGTCCGCTCTAATGGAGCGGTCAACTGCCTCTTCTAGACGACGCCTCTCCTCCTGGAAGCGTTCACACTCAAACAGAACGTATTTGGCGTCTTCCACCAGACCTCGTCCGCACCAGGGGCATTCGTCAGTTTCTTCGTGGCCAAAGCGCTTCAAATAGCTCCGAAAG
>JAWNOS010000480.1:0-25930 GCA_035045845.1 Drosophila buzzatii
GTGTCTAGTCGAGAGTCTGGCTAAGTATCCTCTTAACGCCCAAAGTAACATTACATGAAATTCTACCTCTTACACACAAAGGCTGACACATGTTATAATTATAGAAATATTCAATTGCAAATTTTAAATAATTGTGTAATAAAATAAAACATGATTTTGTTTAGCGATTCGGGATTATTTTTTAACAATTAACCTATATTATAGCCAACACAAAACATGTATCAGTTGGACGCTTCTGACTTAATGATCAAACAAGATTTTTTTTTCAGTTTATATCAAAGTCATTAGTAATTTTAGGGCTATGTTTTGAAGTTTCTGTTAACTGTAGGCAGTCTGTTATCTCCTTCCAGTGAAAGTGATCTTTATATACCCTGAACCCATTGAAAATTGGAAATCAGGGTATAATGGTTTTGTTAAATGTATGTAACAGGCAGAAGGAGACGTCGCAGACCGCAAAAAGTATATATAGTCTTGATCAGCAGAAAAAAATAAGTTGATTGAGCCCTGTCCGTCCGTCCGTCTGCCCGTCCGTCCGTCCGTCCGTCCTCCCGTCCGTCCGCCCATCCATATGAACGTCGAGATTTTGGAAACTACAAGAGCTAGAGAGCGAGAAATTTCACATGAACACTCGTATGTTAGTTACGTAGTACGAGTTTATTTTGTTTTTTCGATAACTCATCCCATTTCCAAAGTATCGATAAAAAATAGAAAATTCGTTTAGATTTTTAAAGGTTTTTGAGCATAACTTCTACACTGTTTTAGCTAGAGACTTCAAATTTGTATATTTAGATAGATATTATGGATACGCAGATTATGTAATTTCATTAAATGGAGTTATAAGCGTCCAAAATTCAACCCAAGCCACGGCAGGAACTGCGCGGTTAGCAGAGCTCACGCTCATACGTTCGTAAAGAATAAGAGTATTAGTTTTTGTTTTTGTTTTTTTTTTTCAGGGTTCAGGGTATCTCGTAGTCGAGCCGTCTCGACTAGAGCCTTCTTACTTGTTATACCCTGAAGCCATTGAAAATGGGAATTCAGGGTATAATGGTTTTGTGAAAGTGTATGTAACAGGCAGAAGGAAGCGTCGCATACCCCATAAAGTATATATATTCTTGATCAGCATTGTTGTATATGTATTGTTGACTGTATGTAGCAGCCAGAAGGGGCGTGTCCTACCATAAGTATATATATTCTAGCTATAAAGTATATATATTCTTGATCAGGACGACGAGCTGAGTCGATATAGCTATGTTCGTCTGTCCGTACGTCCGAACTCGTCGGTTTCCGAAGATATAAGAGCTAGAGACTTCATTCTTTTTGTGATAGGTCCGCATAGTGAACACACAGTACGACTTTGTTTCAGAACTTCGATTACATTTATCGTTTCAAAGTTATCGATAAAAACATATTTCGAAAAATGATATGCCGTTCATCTTTAGAGTTATAGTCTTCTATATAAGTCTTCTGCATATACATATATAGGACACTAATTAAATAGAATTTCAATTTTTGTTAGACTTTGGATACCGGTCCCAAATGTTAAAAGAAACCGTTTTATTACACGT
Source organism: Drosophila buzzatii (assembly GCA_035045845.1). Lineage (NCBI taxonomy): Eukaryota > Metazoa > Arthropoda > Insecta > Diptera > Drosophilidae > Drosophila > Drosophila buzzatii. Next base: position 1,566 of record JAWNOS010000480.1, read on the forward strand.
TGCTTTTTTCAGCGATCTGTAGCGACTTTTATCGTGAATTGTCAGCTCGATTGAATATTTTAAATTTCAAGTCTCTAACACTCGAGATACCGAAAATATTATTTCCTTATTTGTCATTTCGTGCATTGATAAAACATGCACTACACAACATATGGTATACAAATATTTGTATTTTGTTTAGCTGACCTCAGCACGTGATCCTCATTGTCTACTTAACACAAAGGAGTTTGAGGCCTGACTAAAATTATAAAATAAACTAAAATTGCATGAGAAATAAATCACTCGAAATGCAAAGTTTGGTAGCTCTAGCTCTAATGACGTAACAGATTTGATTTTTAAGTAGAGCTTCATTGAGCATTCAGTCGTGGAAATGGCATAAATTGTCGCCTCTCTTGAATAAATTTAATTCGCGAGTAGCATGAGAGAAGGGATTGAAAGCTAAATTCCTCTAATATACAAAGGGAGTAAAATCTTCTCGTAGAATAGTCTTGTTCAAGAATTTGTCGAGAAGGACAATTGCACTCACCTGAAACATTTGCTTATTTTTGCTCAAAAGCTGTAGAAGATTTAATTTTTTTGACTTTCCTTCAGAGACCCCGAATAACAGATATGCGACTCACTTGTCCCATTTCTCTCTGAGTGATACAGATAAAAGGCGCACACAAACACTATTCCTCTGAGTAGGAGAGATATTTTTGGTTTTTTTTCTCTCCTAGCCTGACAGTTTGGCATGGAGGAATTCAGGCAATTCCTCTTTTTAAAGAGTTTTTGCGAGTAATACTTTTACTCTTTCACACACAGAGTTATTTTGTAACTTATTTCGAAAATCCTCATTTATAAAAGTCTATACAGTCCGTGTGCCTGTCTGTCGTTTGTCTGTCACTATAACTGTATGTGTGTCTGTCTGTCCCTCTGTGTGCCTGTGTGCATCGCTGACCAACGCACTATGCACTATGGGCGCAAATGCCGATTTAGCGGCATAAAGTCCAAAATTTTTTGTTATATTTTCTTTTTTTTTTTCTTAGTTCTATTTTAGAAATGTCTAAGAATATCGCTTCAAAAACAAAAAAATCCAAAATTCTAAAAAAATAATCTAGGAATATATATAAAATTTCAGTCCATATCTTTAAATTTGGAGTTTATGCCGCAGCGCAGTAGCAACGCATAGAGAGAGAAAAAAAAAAAAAAAAACAATAAAAAAAACTGCGTCGCTAATCAACGCAGCAGCAGCACACACAGAAAATCGTTTATTTTTTTTGTGCAAGGCAAAAAAATTCCAATCTGACGAAGACGGAAAACCTCACGGTTTATGCGTTTCTCACTGAGTAGGAGGGATATTCCTAAGCACATGTTGAAAGAGTTATTTTGAGAGTTTTATTTATAGAACTCCATGTGAAACACTTTTTTGTGGACTTTTTGAAATCCTCAAGAGTTATTCGGGGTCTCTTCTTTCCTTACCTAAATGAGCTCTCAGATTTTTCGGAATTAAACTTTTATAGATAAAGCATTTGCAACTCTCTTGTTACTTATGTTACCTATGAAATGCTGAAGTATTTCCCGATTTGTCACGGCACTAATAGGCGTATTCAAAAAAATAAAATGTTTAATTTCAAACCTGATTTTAGTCTACACATACTGAGAGACAAGGGAAAGCTTTTATTACACAAAACCTATATACCCCTTCACTTTATGAACGAGTATTACATGATTACAGCATTATAATAAACAATAACTAAGAGCGCTCTAATTGTGAGTGCCAGTCTAGGAGTTACCCTGCTTAAAGATCCCATTCCAAACATTTAACTCAGCGACTGTGCCGGGCTGGGTAATAAGTTATTAAATAACTTTTATTGTAGAAGCACTTTTTTAAAGTTCATTTCAAAACGTATTAATAGCACTTGCATGTGTGTAAATTTACCAAAGCACATGTCTGTAGTATTTAAACACAAACAAAAACATACACGAACTTTCAATCTCTGACTATAAATACGAACGTTTGAACTCTACTCAAGCACAGTTCGCTTAGGTTAAGAGTTCAAACAGCGCCTAGGCAAGATTAACGCTTAACTTTGTAACAGCACCATGGCCACTAAGGTAAGACCCATAGAGATCAATATTCCCTTCACTAATGATCTCCTTCGGTGCAGATGTCTATCGCCATCGCATTTGCCTTGCTGGCCATTGTGGTGGTTCGAGCAACTCCGTTTCATGGCGGAGCCACCAGCCATGCATCTGTTCATTTGGTCTCCCACGACGATCACCATGACGGAGGCCACCACCACCATGGCGGGCACCACGGCGATCATCATGGCGATCATCATGACTCCCATTCCGAGTACAACTTCAAGTATGGAGTCAAGGATCAAGGACAAGCACAAGGGCTTCGAGGCGCATGTGCATCGCGAGAAGGTGCACCACCACGTGCCCGTCCACCACGGACACAGTGGCTACACGGGTGGAAAGGTTGAGTTCGAGGAACATTCTGTGTCGGGACACTCTGACTACTCTGGCCATGGCCACGAAGACTATCACTCGCATGGCCATGAGGGTGGGCACCATGGCTCCAGCTCTCACGGCTTTTCACTGAAGCAGGAACATGGACATGGACATGGACACGGTCACGATGCTGGACACGGACATGATGCTGGACACGATGCTGGATATGAACACTCATACGGCGGACACGAGCACAGTTATCATTAAAAACAAAACCAAATTCAATGGATCGTTGGGATCACCCCTTGAAAAGCGTACCAAATATTATTGTTATGCGTTCCAATAAATACTGCAATATTTTTCCAAAGTGAAAGCTTCGTTTTAGGATCTTTTTAATAAAATCGTGGAAGAAATGTAGGAAAAATTAAAATTAAAATTTAAATTTATTATGCAAAATATAATCATTAATGTCATTAATGATTTGTAATTTATGATCAAAACAAAGTAAGAAATTTTCCCACAAATTTATTGAAGCTTTTGTTTGATTTACTGCCAATTTTCGGTTGTTGGTAAATTCAATAGCATTTCCCATCATTGAGCATGAATCGGATTTCGAATTTTCAATGAAATTTCACTTTTGTTGTTTTAAATATTATTAAACATGCGTACGTATATTTTTCTTATTTTTCCATAGGTACAAATTGGCTTTAGAGATATTATCAATTTGAATGGCAAATTTAATTCTTAAAAACCAACTTCTATAATAATTTTCTCTCTATAAAATAATAGGTAAACTGATTCCATATGATAATTTGAAACACATTTTCTATTCGAAGAGAAGAAAAAATATCTAATTTCACCCAAATGTAATCAACAATAAATTATTTCCGTATCACGCACAATTCACTGTTTAACAACTCTACAAATATGTTTATCTAGCGCTAAATTGCTCTAATCAAAATTGTATTCACATCGAGTGTAAATTAGCTCTTCCTTAGATTTATAAATATTATTGGAATTTTTTATAATTTTGCTGAAACGATTTGAGGGCATATGAATTTTCAAAGCTAATAATAAATGTCAGATAGCTAAAGCAGATGCAGAAATCAAGAGTATCTCAAATACCAGCATAATTTAGTGTCTCTCAGCCTAGATAGCAACCCCTATTAGCAAAGGCAAAACCAAAAACAAAAGCAGCAAAAAAGGAAACATTTTTATCACTTACCACACAAATTCGAATCGCGCGACGCAAAAAATGCTATAATAAATAAAAATAATAGCAACTGCAATTTTCGCACTATATTTTATGTATAATGTATAAAATGCGTGCCACAAACAAATACACACACACACACACACACACACACGCACGCACACATACGAAACGTATAAAAATAATAAATTACTTCAATAGCCGGATAACTGCGCGCGAGCAGGAGGAGGTCGGGGTGCCTGTGCGAAATGGAGAAGAGCGTTTATTATGCGCACAATAAACGCGGCGGGCGCAGTGGCGACATAAATTAAATTTATGATGCTTATAAATATTCCACAGTCATTTGTAATACAGCAACAAGGAGGAGGACGAGCCGGCCAGGATAACGCAAGGATGCAGCCTGTCTGCCCAACAAATTGCTGCCAACAGGGGTAGCAATAGCAATACACACACACACGCACACACACACACACACACACAGATATACTCTCACTCTCATGCGAAATAAACGCTGATTTATGAATATGGGACGAGCAGTCCACAAAATGTCCCTGGGCCCATCAAGCACATTATGCGAGAACTTTAAATCAAATCATTTTTGGGCACTCACGAAATGGGCAGCTCGAGAGTGTTAAAAAGGTAGCTCAATTCGAGTCATTAATTCTAAAAGCGTTTTCATTTTATTAAAAACTCCAATGATTGACGGTGATTGACTCTCTTTGAATATATTCATTTATATATATTATAATATATTGGAAAAGGATTTATAGTGATTGACTCTCTTTGAACATAATATATATTGGAAGAGGATTGAGACTGATTGAAACTCTTTGAATATATTCATATATATTGGAAAAAGATTGAGAGCGATTGACTCTCTTTGAATATATTCATTTTTATATATTATAATATATTGGAAGAGAATTGATAGTGATTGAAACTCTTTGAATATATTCATATATATTGGAAAAGGATTGAGAGCGATTGACTCCCTTTGAATATTGGAAAAAGATTGAGAGTGATTGACTCTCTTTGAATATAATATATATGAGAAATCTGAAATGTAACTACTAACGAACTAGATACTTTAAAAGCTGTGATATAACACACTATAATTGATTTTAATAGTACAGCTTCTGAAGTATCTAGTTCTCAATTTTTTGTGTATGATCAGTGGAAATATAGATCATATCAATTTGGAGGGATAATTGCCCCTTTACTGTATCTTTACATAAAATTAAATTAGAAACTTAAAATTTGAAAACATAACTCTGCTTGAAAAATATTCCATTACTGTTTAGTTTGTAATTTTGTATGCATGATCTCAATAATAATATCATCTTAGATAGTGAAATTAGTGGAATATCACATGATAATGTAGATAAGACTTTAGTATTAACTTGACATATGATAACAGAACTCAGTTGTATGCTTTGATACTTTGAAAGCACTCTGGAATATTATAAAGAGTTGCTTTAAAGACTCTAAGGACTTTTTTTATCCAAATGATTGAAGTTTTTTTTGGTAATTTTCTAAGAATGATCACATGAATCAAGCGCATCTCAGTTATGAAAGCCCAATAATTGACAGTAATTGATTTGCTATTAAATGTATTTTGTAGTTGTTTAATATGCACATATTTAAATTTGTAAAACTTTTAGGATAGGCGATGAATAGTGTTACAAGATTGAAGTCGAAGAAATCTGAAATTCAAATACTGAATTCAAACGAATTGTAAATCAATCAAATTTGATCAAGTGCAACTCATAGAAGGAATTACAATGATCCAATAATATATATGGAAATAATTAAATTATTTATATACAGTCCAATATAAGGATAGATATATAAAATACTCTGGTTGTCTGATATAAGAAAATACTAAATTCATAATAAATTCAGCATTCGAGAGCTTATTTATTCATTTGTAATGAATATTTTTATATTCATTTATAAATGATTCTTGAGTATAAAATAAATGTTGAATCGAATCTTTAAGTACCCCAAAGTGTATATATGAATACATTTGTATATAATGCAAGTCAGCGCTGATTGTAGGGTATCTACTATTCGCTTTAGAGAATTTTCATTACCAACATAGAAGTTGATATTGTTATATGTTGATGCGATTCTCGATGGAGGTAAATAATATTATTGAGTCGTAAATAAATGCAAACGCACTTAAAAGCCCAATTTATGCCTCAAGTAGATTTCGTGAACAGGAAATATAAATCTAGTAAACTGCATCGTTTGCATATACATGCATCGAGTATATAGATCGGAAAGTTAATTAATAAGCAAAATCAATAAATATTAAATGCAATTAGCACTTGCTCGTGGCTTATCGCGTATCGCGTATCGAAATTGCGATCGGTTCGAGGTTGACATTAAATTAGCTCATCTGAGGGAGTACATGGCGTTAAATGCAATTTTATCATAAATTCGATGTTTGACACTTTGCGCTTAATTTATGTGCCCAAATGAGATTTAAATTGTTTAATTTAAGCTCCGCAGAACGTAAAGTTGCTCAGATCGTAAATTAGCCTGATTGCGATTTATTTCAGCTGCTGAAAACCGAAAGCCGAAAAAACGAACATGCAAAAAAAAAAAAAAATACAAAGCTTTGGCAACGCTTCAATGAATTTGTTTTTAACTAGACGACGACGACCAAGTCTCAAACCCAAAGATTGCTGCTGAGAGTTGGACTAAGCAAACGCTTTGATCATTTGCATTGCAAATTGAGTTCGCTGTTGCCTCGCAAGCGCATAAAAATGAAGTAAATATATATTTTATGTTTCACTTGTCGTCGTTTAATGCCATAAAAATGGGTATGTGTCTTATTAACTGATGAGAATGTCGTTTAAAATACACAAAACCGGTATGGCACCAGCCAAGTCAGCCCAGTCAGCCAAGCCAACTCAAGCCAGCCCAGTCAGCCACGCCAACCCAAGCGAACCGAGCTTCAAGACCCAGTCAGGGCGCCCCCAAATCCAAATCCAAGCGCCCGTTACCTGCCTTGGCGTCATTAATTTCGGAATCGTAAAGCCCACAATATGTCAAATGAGACCACACAGCGTCGTAAAATTCAAAGTTTATGGCACTCGCTCAGTTTTGTCGAGGGTTCGGATTTGGTTTCGGTTTGGTTTTCGCTTTGGTTTCGGTTTTGGTTCGGTCGGTCTTTGAATTTTTGATCAGAGTGTGGCGTTTTTAATGGCTTCGCTTTAGGTGCTTTGCTGTCTAAATGTGTTGCGTGTCTCGGTTTATAAACGCTTGCCACAAAATTAAGCGTAACTTATTTGTCAACTCGGCCAAGATTTCGTTTTTGAATTTCGTCTGCGCCGGCAATGGGAAAACTTGAATTTCAATAGCTAATGCTAACACTTATCATTCCGAGCGTGCTGACACAACATGTTACTGCCGCCTTTACTAATTAGCCAACTCATTTTGTTGTTTATAATAGCAAAGCGTTCACTTAAATAAAACAACAACTGAAAAGTCTTTTTTTTTTAAATAAATGATTCAACGAAGCTGACAAATACTAAACAATTTGTCGAGTTTCACTGATATGAAAAAATATTTTTTATTGATTAGCGAATGGGAAAACTTTAAACTTTTTTAAACAAATGAAATATATAATTTTTTAAAATTCAAAAAAGCTTGTTTATAACTGAAAATTTAAATATTCATAAAATTAATATTTTATGGAAGAAAATCTAAAATATACGAAATCTATTCCCTTTAAAAGCTTAAATTTAATTTAATAAAATAATTAAAAAGAAAAATTGATTTTTAATAATAAAAATAAAGGTTATTAAAAGCTTTGAATACTTTTTTTTTTTAATTTTTTTAATGAGATTTTGTAGTTTCAAAATTTGTTTAAAAATTTTAAAATATTCAGAATTAATTTTTTTTTTACATGGAGAAAAATACGAGAGTTTCGTAACATGGAAGATTTTTTCGTATAGAAAATATAATAAAATAATATATAGAGTCTCTAATTATTCGTGTTTGAACAAAAAAGAGTATTATTATTATTATTATTATTATTATTATTATTATTATTATTATTATTATTATTATTATTATTATTATTATTATTATTATTATTATTATTATTATTATTATTATTTATTTATTTATTTATTTTTTTTTTGAATGGTTCAGGGTATCTCGTAATCGAGCCGTACTCGAGTAGAAGGCTCTACTTATTTATTATTTAAGCATTAGCTTATTTTTATTTTTAATTAATACTGTAATGCTGTTTTTAAAATTTCAGAATTCTTATAAATATTTATTTAAATGATTTTTATAAATATTTATTTAAATAAATCATTTGATGAAAATATAAAAAAGTAATTTAAACTAAAATAAATTATTATTAAAACTCTTAGACAGCCCTCAATCTGCAAGTCAGTTGAATATACAAATGTCATATACATATATTTTAGTTTAGCACTTAATTTAAGTGTCGGCGCAGCAAAAGACCAAACACAAAAGCGACAACGTCAAAATTATATAAAATCGAAATACACTCGATTGTAACTGATGGCCCATGGCAAGCATAATAATCTTAAATGCTTTATAATAACCATAAATGTTTGAAATTCATGTGTCAAATGCCTTTTGCTCGCACAGCGAGTGGACGGACAGGCTCGACTGGGCCACTCGCAGCATGGAGTCTCCAGTAGAGTTCCCCCCTTGATCCACAGTATCTGGTCTCTGGTCTCTGGTCTCCGGACTGTGCCAACTGACCGACTAAATGCATGAAAATTGTTTATGACCGTTTCATATCTCTGTCAGTGTGTGTGTGTGTGTGTGTTGGGGTCTGTGGTGTATTTGAATTTAACTGATTTTTAATGTGCATGCAGAGTGGGAGCGGGAGAGGGCGAGAGAGAGGGACAGAAATTGCGAGGCTTGTGGGCGGCACGCAGTGTAAGATAAATAATCACATGGGGCATTACTTTGGGGTCGCCGTTTGCATTAGCCAATTTGCGGCAGTTTATGGCTGTATACATTTGGCATGATTGGGGGCTACTGTTTAATAAACTCGTTGATTTATGGCTAATTAAATTAGTTGCCGTATTAATTTATGCTTGTTTACGCGCTCATGCGCAATGGCAGCCTCAATGGGTCATTGCTACAGTCGCGGCTCGGCCAAGTGAGTGGATTTCATGATTAATGATCACAAAATTGGGTTGCTGTTGCCGTTCAGTTCGAATCAAGTGTGTGTGCGAAGTCTATGTGTGTGTGTGTGTGTGTCTGCATTATGCCAGAATTTCAACTGAAAGGCAAGAACTGTGTAACGCCCTGGCTGTCAGTTGTACATCACGATTGGAAGCCAGCACCATCAACTCATCGTCAATATCCAGGCCCGAGATCCCGCATCGCAGGTCGTGCTTGATTCAGCTGGCTGGAGGCCTTTCAGGTGCTAACCACACATAACCGCAGCCCATTTCGGCCATGCTTATCCCAAATGGCAATCAGCTTAATAACAGCCTCGTCTTAATGCCGATCACGGGTTTCTCTTGCTCAGTATCCAGCGAATGTTTTCTTGCCACTCTACGCACTGTAATTATGTTGCATAGTGTAGCGCTGTAAACTGCTAGGCTAGCTAACTAGCCCCATAACTTTCCACCAGTCGCAGGTGTTTAAGAAAAATCATAAATAATGTAAGATCGGAACATAAGGCTACTTTGAATAATGAACGTTAGGTCAATCTATGGTTGAGCCAATTCTACTAACGTAACGACAGCTTAATGATTTTTAAGTGAATAATATTTAAGAGAGAAAGATTAAAATGACATATAGAATTATAATAGAAGCAAGCAAAGAATAATATCGACTGCAGAATACTCATTACTCATGGCGCTCCCCCTGCATCAATTATTATACATATGTAAATGTTGCAAAATCTTCTTAAATAATTCAGATTATTATTATTGATTTATTCATTTTTTTTTTTTAATTTAAAATTTATTTATTCATTTTATTTTTTATTTTATTTATTTATTTTGATAATACATTGAATTGATTTAAATTTTCTCAATGAAATAATAATTTTAAAATGTGTAATGATTTTAAAATTATTATTTCATTGAGAAAATTTAAATCAATTCTTATCGATATTACGAAAAAATTAATGATCAAACTAAAATAAGAAACATTTAATAGTGAAAATAAAATCATGAAGAATTTAATATTTGAATCAGCAAATTTCACGTCATTTGAATAAACACAGAAATATAATAGAACACAAGGCCACACACACAAAATATTCATTATATTTCATCCTAGTGTTTTATGGCTAAGAATCAATAATTAAAGTGCATGTATATATTACTTATTTATTTATTTATTAATTAATTAATTAATTTATTTCTTTATATATATATTTATTTATTATTTATTTATTTATTTATATATATACTTATTTACTTATTTATTTATTCATATATTTATTTATATATATATTTATTTATTTATTTATTTATTTATTTATTTATTTAGTTATATATTTATTATTATACCATTATATTAATATCTAATCAACAGAAATTTATATACAATTATTTACATGAATTTTCATTTTATGATTCGAGCTTGCTAAAAATAGAAATTCTATTTATTTAAATTCAAGAAATTCAAAAAGAATAAGCGTAAATTCTTTACCCCAATTCTGAGAGTCTCTGCTTCACTTAATCAATAAATAACATCTTTTTCAACAGGCCATGTAATAGGGCTTCTTATATACATATGTATTTATACAACTCTTTCATTCCATTCGGATATATGTATGTATATGCTCCACAATTTGTGCAAGACAGAGAGGCATGCGTTTCGCAATCATAAATATGTTTGCATGTATTGGATGTCTATTATGCAATCTTAATTAATTTCGATATGATTGATATGATTCGAGCAGTAAAACAAAAGAAGAAAAAAAAAACAGAAAAGAAAAACCCTTTCGAAAACTTTGCGCATAATAAATCACCCAAGCAAAAACGTGCACGCGGCAGACATTAGTCAAAGAGGCCAAAGGCAGACAGTGTTTATTGTTGTTGCTGGCAAAACGCATAAACATTTTACAGCGCAAACAATTAACTAAAAATAACATAAAAGAGTAGGCACTGACCCAGCCAGACGGCAGACAGAGGCCAGCAAACGCAGAAACACGAAAATGATTTATGAACGTCACAATGGCATTTCGGGAAAGTTACATAAATTAACACATGTCTTCGCCGTAATGAGTCAGGTCTTGTCAAATGCCAGTTGCCAGTTGCCGGCTGCCAGTTCCCAAAGGCAGTTAAACAGCCTAATACAAGACATAAGTAATTAACTAACTACAGATTTTCTTTGAACCAAAAGCGTCTTCAAAAAGGGAATCCATAAACCTTTAGATGCGCAAGTATCATGCGTCCCATGCATATAACTTTTCAATTAACATTCACAATGATGCATTCAATCATTTTATTAAATTTGTAACTCAAAGCTCTTAGAAGTCCATATTTTCATTTTCAGAGAGCCTGAACTCTAATAAATATTGAATAACAAATTATGTTGTTAACAATCAATTCAGATTTTTCGTTTTTAGCTTATAGATATTAAATATAGTTCTTACATATTCAGATCGTTTATTATAGATAACGCAACTGCGGGAACCAAGGTCTTGACAAAATATAATTTGTTGACACCGTCGTAACTTTCCATCTTAAAAGCCAAATCTTTCGAAACCCATAACAATCTTTGCAAGCTCAACCGCAATTAATTCAAATCCAAAAAATTATTGAATTTCTAAAGAAAAAATATTTAAAAAAATAAAAATAAAAACAATATTATAAAACAAATATATATATATAATTAAAAAATAATAATTTAAAATAAAAATATTATATACATAAAAATATAAAATAAATATAAATATAAATCATATGTATATAAAAATAAATAAAAAAAAAATAAAATAAAATTACATAAAATGTAAAACATTTTAATCAAATAAAATAATAATATATACATATATACAAAAGAATATAAAATATATATGCAGGTAAAAATTAAAATTAAAATTAATAAATAAATCATAAGATTTCATAAAATGTAAAATATTTTAATATGTTGCTATCATTTATAATACGCAAAACCACAATACAAGCAAACCTAAGGCCTTGCAGCCAATGTTTTAGCTATAGCTAGCACTAATTTCAATTATACCCAACTACTATAAATAAATGAATCTATTTCAAATAACTTGCCTGATTAAGAGAGTAACTAACGGCATTATAAATATTAAATATCATTAATACCAAATGAAATCGAGCATTATTTATATATATTATTTATATGAACGTAATAAGAACTTGACAAAACGTTTACAATATATCATAAATAATTTGTTGAAATTAACTTGTTTGAATGGCTACCGACCTGATCTTCAGTAATGAGGACTATACGTATTTATGATTCGAACTGAGAGTAAGTTAAATGCTTAGCTAGGAGCATTATTTATTCTGATTTAAAGATTTCCGCTCTAATAATTAAATTAATCATATTCTAACGATTTCATATTCTCATAGGGCAAACCCTATGAGAAAAGTGCAATTTGGAATCTGACAGCAGCAACACCAAACACGGGCAGAGTGTGTGCGAGAGAGTGGGCCACAATGACAGCGGAATTGAAACAAAGGCGAGTGAAGCAGGGCAGAGAGAGGGGTAGGGTGAATGGGAAATGGGGAGCTGCTGAAACAAATGAATTTCTAAGTTCATTCAAATGGGGCAAGCTGCAAACGCCGGCAATAAAGAATGTGTGCACATGTGCCCCCAGGACAATTCACAGATAGTCCAACACACACGCTCGTGCGAGCGACACAAAGGCAGGCAGATACCAGATACCAGCAACCAGAGACGAGAGTCGAGAGTCGAGAGAGACCAGATCCCAGATCCCAGGCTCGAACTCCGGCTCAGGTCCGGGCAGACACTAATTCGATCCGATAATCATGGAGTCCCGCCAAAGGGCATGAATTGTAATTTCCTCTTTCGCGGAATTAACTGTCGGGCCTTGTCGGTTGGCTTTCAATGTTTTCTCTCCCTTTCCCACTCTCTGTCTCACTCACACACTCTCTCTTCCCCTCTCTCTTTTTTTTTTTTTTTGCCATTCATTATTGTTGCCCTGTTTCGCACACATTTTGAAAAACTGGCTGTCGAGCCATTGTTTTTTGTTATTTTTTGCCAAGCGCTTTGTATTTATGTGTCATATTTATTTATTTATTTAAAACATTGCGCTTTTGTTGTTACTTGTTCATATGGGTCCGTTGTTCGCTTTATCAGTCGTGTGCATCCGCTGCTACTGCAAGCCGAAAAGCCTGGAAGCCATTTATTTGCCAAGCATATTCTCCTCTATACCGTATTATCCTTTGAAGTTTAGACACTGTGCCTCTTTGTTTATGAACCCCCAGCGAAATGTATACACATATATCTGAATATATATATTTTGCAATTATTTTCGAAAACATTTACGAGCGAAATTTACATTATTCACGCTTAGTTTAGCAGCAAATATTATTCGAGTTTGTTATCTTGTTATTATTATATTCCTGGAATTATGTACAAATTGAAAATAAGTTAATTTTAAAATTATTTATATAAGTGAACTGAATCATTAGTTTGGAAGAAGTCAAAGTATTTTTAAAATAATCTGTTAACCAAATATCTTTTAAAAATATATTATTAAATTAAATTATTCATTAGAGATTCAGTTTATTTAATTATATTTTAAGATTATCTTAAGACTCTGTAAATAATGCTATCAATATTGATGACTAGAGAGGATATTTTTATTTCTATTATTTTTTTGATTTAATTATTTATTTGTTTTCATATTTTATATTATTAGAATTATACAAATAATATTTTTAAAATTTTTGTTTAATTTCAGAATTGTTTTTTAGACATATTAGATCACTTGGAACTTCATATGAGTAGGAGGAGAAAAGATGTATATAAAAATATATAAATAAAATAATAATAATATAATATACTTCGATACCTTTTGACATGCTACTTGAAAATATCGAACATAGTTCAAACTTTAATTTTTGCAAGGATAAATTAACAAATAATGCGTTGTGCATCGTTTCGCTTAGAAAAGTTTTATATTCGTGAATTAATAAAGTGCAAGACAGCTCAAGCAGTCATTAAGAATATTTATATATTTATTTTTTATTTTATTTATTTTTTTTTATTCATCCCTTCAACAACTGTAAATATATAATCATCAAAGCCTTCCTATTGATTTTATTAATTTTCAGCTACAATTCCAGGCTTGAAATGAAAATATTTATAAGTCAGTTAAGCTAGATCTAAATAATAATAATATTTATAAGTCAGTTAAGCTAGATCTAAATAATAATAATAATATTTACAAGTCAGTTTTCGTCAACGGATTCATAAATTGTTTCGTACAATTTCTGTTGGTAAAGCGTAGATAAACTCAGCAGTTTTATATCGAGCTGCATCACATGTAACACCGATTGATTGGAATTTCATGCCGCCAGTAACAGCTGGAACATCTGTCCGAGAGCAATAAACAATAATAATACTAAGCGAAAAGCAACAATAATTTCTGCACAAATGCCGCGAATAGACAAGTTACCCCAAACACAGGGAACTCTGAGCAAAAGAGAGAAATGCAAAAAGTTTTTTTTTTATTCATTCTTTATTTGGGACAGGATAGACCGTGGCATTTGTTGCAGGAGGGCGGAACGGGGCGAAAAAATAAAATCAGCATTTTTAGTAGTTAATTTAATTTATTGCAGCATTTTTATGGTTGACTTTATTGCATAATAAAACATAATTTACTGCGCCATTGAGACTTTTGCGTTTGCGTCGATAATTCTAAAGCGCAGCCATATTCCCGGCCCGGGTCGAGTTGGTCGCGGCGAAGATGGCTGAGGGCTGGGCGTTAACTGGCGGACAGACTTCAACTTCCATCGAGACATTTGGTTAACGTGAGTGCCAAGCAAAGTGTTTTGGGCGACGTCTGCCTCTGCCTCCAGCCTCCTGCCTCCTGTGCCTCCTGCCCCCTGTACCTCCTGTCTCCTGGCCACAGATGGAAGTTTTGCATGAATGTGTGCGCGAGGAAATTGGCACGATGTAAAGCTGGCTAAATCATATGTACATAACAAATGTCTGCCTCTGATTATGGCCACAAATGTATGAGTTATGGAGCTTAGATATATTTATTCAGACAATTGAACTGTTATTAGAAAATACATAGAACATTGAATATTGATAGAAATATACATGGATAGAACATCATAAAATTGATGTTATTTATAATTATATTATATGATGTTTCAAAGCGTATATGGCGAGAGCTTCGTTCTATTCTTAATCAGCTTTCTCTCAAATTAATATGAAAGAGATGAAATGATTTATTTTCTGCTGTAAAAATAGAAATATTTGATAAAAAACACACAAATGCTTGAATGTATAAATGAAAAAGTTCTCGAGCTGATGCAGACATTCCAATTTTCATATATTTTACTAATTATTATTTTATTATAGCATAATAAAACATCATTAAAGATAAGATTAAAATAATTTTATTTTTAAAAATATTTTATTGAAAGTTTAATCCATAATATTAAAATAATAATAATATATATATATTTTTTTTATTTTTAAATAAATATTTATGTTTTAATAAATAGCTAAATTGTTTTTTTTTTTTTTTTTTCAATCAATTTGGGGCTCATCACATGCTATTCGAGACTTTTTTGTCCCTCCCTCGATCTCAGCAATATGCTCCATTTGCAA
Source organism: Drosophila buzzatii (assembly GCA_035045845.1). Taxonomy (NCBI): domain Eukaryota; kingdom Metazoa; phylum Arthropoda; class Insecta; order Diptera; family Drosophilidae; genus Drosophila; species Drosophila buzzatii. Next base: position 17,029 of record JAWNOS010000480.1, read on the forward strand.
GTTGTAGCCGAGTCATTTGATTTAAGCACCAATTAAGAACAGAACACAACATCGACATCAGCAGCTGATTACTTTGCCATTCAGTCCTACCGCAACATAGCCCACTTTCCAGGGAGACCCACTGCGGCGAGTAACACAAACATTCCATCAGAGAATCGCATATAATTCATTCAGCGAGCCCATCAAATCGAATTGCAACTGTGACCCGGCAGGTCCGGCACCGGCAGCTCTATAAAAGCGGCAAATGTTTGGGCCAGGGCCAACAGTCAAGTGTGAAGTCTATCGAGCATGCATCTCCAGGAATTGCTATTGGTCGTCGCCGTGGTCCTGCCCCAAAGCCTGAGGGCTCTGCGCTACAGCCAGGGCACCGGCGACGAGAACTGCGAGACTCTCAAGTCCGAGATTCACCTCATCAAGGAGGAGTTTGACGAGCTGGGCCGCATGCAGCGCACCTGCAACGCCGACGTCATAGTCAACAAGTGCGAGGGGCTCTGCAACAGCCAGGTGCAGCCCTCGGTGATAACTCCGACGGGGTTTCTGAAAGTGAGTATATCTATCCAGCATTCTCGACTCTCCTAGTCTGACCTCTGTTTGCGCAGGAGTGCTATTGCTGCCGCGAAAGCTTCCTCAAGGAGAAGGTCATCACGCTGACCCATTGCTACGATCCGGATGGCACTCGCCTCTCCTCCCCCGAGATGGCCACCATGGACATTCGCTTGCGGGAGCCAACTGAATGCAAATGCTTCAAGTGCGGCGACTTTACGCGCTAATCCCAATACAACAGCAGCTTAAACCAAATAAAGTTCCCCATCTCACGAGCTTTTCCCCCAAAATATTCAATTGTTGTTTTTCTTGCCGCCTCCTCCTGCTCTTCCTGCTCCTCCTAGTCAACGGGCATGTCAAACCCCAGGGCTCGAGGGATAACAGCTGTGTGTTTGATATGCTGATTGAAATCCAGTTGATATGCCTTCGGGCGGCCTTTCGACAGTCAATTGTGCACGCTGTGGGCACTGATTCGAACCAACTCCATTTCGCATATTCCATATTTTGCCAATCTTCCCGAGGCTGTGCAGCAAACATTCGGATGATTTCCCATTCGCAACTTGAGGTTATGTTTTTGTTTAGCAGCCAATGCTAAGCGTACGGCTTCTGGCTAGAATATTTTTTGTTCAGATTATACAAAATTGTGTATGCCAAAATACTCCCAGGAAAAAAATAGATCCGAATTGTTCAATTATAGCTTCAGCTGGATATTCTAAAATAACTCCATATGAAGTGAATGCTCATTTTTTGCTAATTACAGAAGCCCCAAAAACAGCTGCACATTATCAATTTAAATTTCAATTAGTGCGGCTAAAATATATAACACTAAAAAATAAAAATCAATAAATATGGGCTAGTACAGGCAAAAGAAATATTTGATATAACAAAAGCAGATTAGGGTGAACCAAAAATAATATGCAATTGAGCCTAGTAACTCTAAGAACTCAACTTATTTACTCTTGAATAAGAAATCTACACACCAATTTAACAGTTAAAGCTTAAAGTGAATGTATTTTGTGGTATTTAAAGCATTTTATACTAAATACTCTTACTGGTCCATATTGTGCACAAATTTGTTAGCAATACTCTAAATAAATAAATGACAAATTAAATATTGCATATTTTTAGTTATAGATTACATTTGAACGTAATAATGAGATAGTATGTTAATGAGAAGTATGTTAAATGGGGAATTAAATTCAAATTATCAAAATGGTTTCAAATTTGTATAAACACAGCTTCTAGTTTTTCTGATCTTTTAGCTATAACATTAATACCAAATCAAAGTATGTCATGTTTTATTAATAATCGGGGAATCCGATGAGATGATATCCTTATGATATACAAACATATATTTTTTAAAAGCTTAACTTATAAAATATCACTTACAATACGCAACTCACAATGTCTCATAATAAAGCACTTTTTATACCCTGAACCCATTGAAAATGGGAATTCAGGGTATAATGGTTTTGTGAAAATGTATGTAACAGGCAGAAGGAGACGTCGCAGACCCCATAAAGTATATATATTCTTGATCAGCATAAAAAAATAAGTTGAATGAGCCCTGTCCGTCTGTCCGTCCGTCCGTCCGTCCGTATGAACGTCGAGATTTCGGAAACTACAAGAGCTAGAGAGCTGAAATTTCACATGAACACTCATATGTTAGCTACGCAGTACGAGTTTATTTTGTTTTTTCGATAACTCATCCCATTTCCAAATTATCGATAAAAAATCGAAAATTCGTTTCAATTTTTTTGGTTTTTTGAGCATAGCTTCTACACCGTTTTAGCTAAAGACTTCGAATTTGTATATTTAGATAGATATTATGAATACGCAGATTATGTATTATTTATTTTTGGATTTTGGATGCCACGCCCCCTTCGCCCACAATTTGCAAAAAACGCATTTCAAATACTAGAGACTTGAAATTTGGCACATAGATACATTTAGATATTCTTTATCTACTCTGAAAATTTCATTAAGATCATTCATCTAAAAATGGAGTTAGAAGCGCTCAAATTTCAGCCCAACCCACCCCCAAGCCACGGCAGCAACTGCGCGGTTAGCAGAGCGCGCGCCTATACGCGCGTAAAGAAGAAGAAAATCACTTTTTTTGCAGGGTTCAGGGGATCTCGTAGTCGAGCCGTCTCGACTAGAGCCTTCTTACTTGTTTTTTTTAATATTTAGAATTAAAAGGGAAAATTATTTCGAAATTTGTAAATTACAAATAAATAAGATAGGAATTTCAAATTCATCTGAAACTCTTCTGTGTGTCATAGCTAAAAATCGAATTTTTTCAATTAGCAAACAATGCAATATTTAGAATAGGTTCGAGGAGTTTTGTGACAGATTTTGTGGATGGCCGAAGGTCGAAGGTGATTTCATTAATGAAAATTCCTATTTCGCTTTGTTGCGTTTGATATGAAATTGAAATGTGAAACTGAAATGAAATAGAAACTGAAATTAACAATTGAAAAATTCATGAACGTTATAAAAGTATATTTATTCACTTCTTTTATTAACTTGATATAAATATTGAAAATTAATTTATGTATCAATTCAATTCATTGAATTTATTCCACAAAATCCCTAATCAAATAATATTGATTAAATCTATATGTATATAAATGATGGCAATAATAAAATATCATAAATATTTTTTATTTTTATTTTTTTACATTTTTTTTTTTAATTATATTATTAAATAGATAATATTACAATTATTATTATTTTTTTTTTTTTTAATTTGATTATTAAATAGGTAAAATTACAATTACTGAAATATATTTTTTATCAAAATTAAATACAATTGTTCAGACAGTATTGCATCAAATATTTATATCTGATCTATGTCTACATAGATATTTATGTAAATTTTATGAATATTTGTTAATTAAATAAATAATAATATATTTTAATATTCTGAATTATAAGCTGTAATTGTGAAAATAACACAGCATAACAGAAATGAACAAAAACATATGAGCAGTCTCAAATAATTTTACAAATACAAATATTAAATTTGATTTAAAATACATGTAAAATAAAATAAAAAAAAAAAAAAATTTAATAAATGTAAATGTAAGAGATATTCAATATGCTCCCTGCTCAAATAATATAAATATTTTACAGTAGACAACAACAAAAAGCCAAACAATAGAAGTGAATGTTATGTAAAGGGAATTTTATTACAGACTTAAATTAAACAAGTTCCAGATTGAAGAACTTGCTTTGGAGTATGACTTAAGATATTCCTAACTATTTGCGCACAGCCGTAACTTGTAATGAGAGCTACTTGCCCCGTGGCTTCACGCAGTGAAAGGTGCGTGACTCGATCAGTGAAGGCCCCAGGCCCCCTCTCTCCCTGTCTCACTCTCTCTCTCTCTCCCTCTCTCTTGAGTGGAGCCTGTTCAGTGCCTGAAGATGCGCTAATGCATGTTATATATAATTTATATTGTGTCGGCACGTTGCGCTGTTGTTGATGGAGCAACTGACGCGATGCCACCCAACAGAGGCTCCCTCCACTGGCTGCTGGCTGCTGGCCGAGGCTGTTGCTGCTGCTGTTGCTCGGATCGGGGCTGTTGTTAATGGGCGTGTCAGCTAAATTATGAGTTTCGCACAGTCCGAGAGACAGGCGGACGGACGACAGGCAGTCGGGCAGCTGGTGATTATATGGATAGCGGCAGAATGCTTAAGTAAATTACAGTGCGTGCAAATGTGCTTGTGAACATGAAATTATAATTTAGCCCGCTGCAAAACGCGCACCAATTTACAATTAAGCAACGTATGCGCCTATCGTGCACTCGCTTTTTAATCAACCTGCCCCAGCCCGTGGACACCGACTGCACACATACACTAACAACAACAACAACAACAACAAGTAAATAACAGCTATCAAAAGCCAACTCTTGAGTCTTGAGTCTTCAGTTTGCAGCCTAAGTGCAGTTTATGCCTGATTATTATGTTTTGCCCAAGACCTCTTTCCGGGTGGGTAAGCACAGTGAGCGAATACTGCAATTCTTTATGGAGAGCAACAGCACGAGTGAGAGGGAGAGAGGCAGAGAGGGAGCGGAGAGCGGGGAGCGGCTGTCTAATGAGTCAATTTGAAATTAAAATCGGTTTAGAAGAATACTTTATTAGCCATATAACAGAAACACTCAACTGCTTGGTAATTATTGACAGTTGATAGACGTTAGCTACAATGTTGGCAAAAGTGTTGATAAATTGCAAGGATAGTTAACTAACAGATACTCTATATGGGAATTCAGAAATGAAAATTCTGTTTACAAAATATATTTATAATATATGACATATTAGAAACATTGATGGGAAGGGAGGAGAGTGATATAAAGAGAGAATTAAAGATATAGATAGATCTGATTTGATTGTACTCATATATAAAATGCTCAGCAAATACACAGCCTATACAATGTTTTAACCTTGCCATGCAAAAGTTAGAGTATACTTTTATTAGTATAATTAAACTGAAGCTTACTTTGTATTAACTATAATTGTAATATTATGCAATCTTTTCGAAATCTGAAGTTCATAAACAAGACTTTAGCTACATTGTGAGCAAGGCTGATAAGGTATGCTTTAATTAGTAACTATAATTGACTTCATAAAAGAGATAATAAAAATAAAATAAAAAATACAAATTGTATTAAAGAAAATAATAATAAATGTAATAATAAGTGTATATGCATACTCATCCATAAGTCATATGCTCTCCTTCATGTAGTTCATACCAGTCATTATAATTTTTTATAAAAATAACATTGAGTTAATTCTATTGTCGTAATGGCTTTAAAGTTTCTTTATTAAATAAAACGCTCAAATTATTTATTTATTTACCTAATATTTGGTGCATTTCATTTTCAGATTGAAATAATAAATTAAGCTTTGATTTATTATTATTGTATTATATTATTATAATAAATATACTTCAGAGAGCTTCAGTGGCTTATATGTAAATAAATATTTAACATAAATATGCCAAAAATATTTAATTGTCATTTAAAATCTAAACAATCTTGATCTCTTAAAGACACGGATCTCCACTAGCAAAAGCTCTATTTTCACTATATAATAAAAACATTATATAAATCATGTCAAGATGCTCAGCTCACAGAATATGTATTCGATATTTATTTATAAAATAATATATATTTGTAAAAACATTCTAACTAAGATTGAAGCATTGAAATAGTGCAGAAATAGATGCTCACTACAAAGTTCGTACTGCAATATGTAGAAAACCTGAATGGTATTAGATCTTATGATTCAGAAGTTCAAAATATATTAAATAATATACTTGCTTATAAAATATATAAATAATTAAATTGATAAATATATAAATATGAAAATATATTAATATTTAAATGTGTTTTCTCGCTTAACAATATTATTAAAATTTGTATCTCTTTCAGTTTTTAAGATAGAACAAAAAGGAAAAAAAAGAAAAAACTATAAAGGTGTCGCGATTACAGGTCTGCAAGAATACCTTCATTTCTTACAGCATAGTACTGTGCAGTAGTAAAGTGTTCTTCAAATACTACTAGCTACTAGCGATGTGTAAGATTTCTGTAACTGAGTGTCACATATCGGTATATATATGCGTTATACATAATCATGCATTATTTAATAATATAATAATAAATAATATATATATATATTGAAATAGTTTTATAATTTATTCATTTAATAAATATATTCCTATTATAAGAATTAAAAGAAGCAACATTGTTCTACCAATGAGTGCCAAATTAGCAGATACTCTATACTTAGGGGAGTGGTACACATATATGTGAGAGTTGTAAAAGTATAAACAAAATATATGTACATAAATTCATTTTAAGAATTCACATAATAAATTTATAATTTTCAGTTTTTATGGCCCGCACGTTGTGCGTCAAAACTCTAATTGACGCACCGATTTTTATTGCTCATATGACAATAGTAAAATACACATTTTACTATTCTTTAATATATATTCATATATGCATATTTATTTTATATATAAGTAAAAGTTCATATTCAGATCAAGGCAGGCCGCAGTGCAGTGAATTTATACAAAGTTTGGTCATAAAGCTACTAAATACATTTCAGATCGAACTGAGAGTCGACGCAAGTATTAAAGCACACTCTATCTACATATATATCTACATATCATATATATATATATATATATATATATTAATGTATATATGTGCATGTATTTAAGCACATTTGTATACAATCTGTCTCGCATTGTACACTAAATATGGTCATAAATTTTCTTATGATTTCTGTCTTCCATTGTCTCGATTGCCAATGCATATTTCAATACACACACACAGATGTGAGTGAGCTTGTGTGTGTGTGTGTGAATAAAAAATTGATGCATATTAATTAGTTATAAATTAAACGGAGCAACAAAGCAATGCCGCTGCGTCTATGAATTCGCATTATTCGATTTCTTCCAACTGCGAGTTGTTTAATAAATGACTCTTAATTAATAACAAATTTGAAAGAAAAAACAATAAAAACATTCATAAGCATTTGCAGCCAGCCCTAACACACATAACTAAGCTCTTTTTTCTCTTTTCTAGCTTTTTTTTTCTTTTTATTGTTTTCAAAAGCGTTGATATTGGCAATTAATTTCCATCTTTGGTTTCTGTCTTCGTTTTCAAACATATATAATTTGTTTGTTGATTTGCATGATTTTGCAATTAATATAAAGTCTGTCTCGCTCTCTCTCTCTCTCGCCCTCGCTCGCTCTCTGTTCAACTGTCATTCGCGTTATATATAGTTTTGTACATCTTTTATTTGAATGCCGAAGGCGAAATGTAAACAATTAACAAAAGCAGCGCCAAATCGCATTTGCTGCTGATGGAAAAAAGCTCTTAGTGTAAAATACAACAACAACAACAACAACAACAGCAACTGATGCGCGCCCACATTAACGAGAGCTTGGCTTGGCATGACATCACTTGTAGATTGGAACCCTCCGCGATCGCCTCTCCATATAGGATTTGGTATTTATTGAGTTTGGCAACTCTTTTGCCTTGTCATTAGCACATTAGTTTCACATTGATTGGAATTTATGTTGTGTTTATGTTTATGTTATGACTTTAGTTTAGACTAATGCTATTAACTATTATTATCATATATGTTTTTCGACTTTGCATTTTATTTTTGTGAAATGACTTTTTTGGAATTTATGCATTTGGCTCAGCCAAATTGACTCGTTGATTTCGTTTGTTCACTAATAATTTAATATTTGATGGCGACTAAAAAATGTTTTTGCATTGAATTCATATATATTTATAGTCGACTAAGAGATACTCATTAGTTGAACTCCAAATGCTGGAGCCAAATAAATTGCATGAACAGAAAAAGATTAAAGTTAGCTTTGAGGCTTTACTTCAATTTTTTCCTAATTTATTATTTTTATTTTGAATTTAAATTCAATTAAAATATATGCCAAAATGTTAATTAATTAACTAGAAGTTAAACTAAACTCACAATATATTATTGTTTTATTATTTTAGTTTAGTATATAGAATTAAATAATTAATTGTAGAATTGGATTTGCTGCAGACGAGAATGCTTCGATTACCGCACGCCAACTGCATCTAAACAAATAAATTATAAGCCTAATAAACTCTATTATTATGTACACTTACATTACGAATATATATTTTATAAATTTATATAGAAATTCGTTACTTTATTATCTAGTCTATATATAGATATACGTCAATTTATCTATACTATAAATTATAAATTATATATATACATATCTATAATTGGCTCATAATTTAATTTTTAATTTAATTGATTTCTAATTTTTGTCCCACTCTTCAGAGAAACAAAAATCTTTTGAAAGTTTATATTAAAATCTCTAATACTTTAGAGCTTGTGCAAGTATTTTAAAATGTGAAACCATCTTTGTGTTGATCGATTGTGAATGAATGAAATTAATTCACAATTAAGTTTTGTAACAACGACTATCTGATATTTTATGTAAATCTCTATCGACCTGCTCGAACTTTCTTACTAACTTGAATAATTATGGAACATATTCTCTTCATGTGAATTTATAATAATATGAAAAAAATGAATTTATATCAAAATCTAAATCTAATAAACCAACTTTAAGATTAAACTTGATAAATAACCAAAAATATTTTTATTAACATTATAAGTGCATTTAAATAAATTTAAAATATTTAACATAATTATTTATTTATTTTTTTTTTCAAATAAATAAATGTTAAAAAAAAAATTGTAATTAATTCCTTAACATTCCATTTACAATCAATTAAAAAAATACATAATATAATTTAATTTAAAATAAAAAAAAATTCAAAAT